>RJWH01006526.1:23635-53449 GCA_004363575.1 Solenodon paradoxus
CCCCCCCCCCCCCCCGCCCCATCCCAATCAAACCTCCATCTAGCCAGGCTACAAATCTAAATATATGGAGGATGAGAGAACAAATCAAACATGACCAAAGGCTACATGTGATATCAGCTAAATACAAAACGGAGGGACTTGTACAGCATAGGTGACTCAGTTTAAAAAAAACCCAAAAGCAAAAAAGGCAAAGGGGACAGAAAGCCAGGTTGTGAAAGATGATTCAGAGACTGAAGTGACATCCACCACATACAGCATGAGCCTTGTTTGGAATCTGGTTCTAATAAACTAATGATCGAAATGCATTTTTCAGACAGCTGGGAAAAATTGGAACCAGGAATTAGACATCAGAAATGGCTGTTAGTTTTTGGGCTGTGGTGGTCTCTCTGAGGGGCACATACTAAAATATGAAAGATGAAGCGACAGGGTTATCCAGGGCTGGCTCGAAACGTGGAGGAGTCAAGTGGGAGGGGTCCGTGAAACCAGCAGTATGAGGGCTGCGCTGACAGCTGTTGACGCTGAGTGATGCATGTGAAGGGCTCCTTCTAGCTGCATGTCTGACTTTTCATGATAAAGTTGTTGAAGAAAATCTAATGGAAATGAATGCAAAACCCCCAAGCCGAGGCAAGCCAATTGCCTCATGTAGAATGTTCTAGCCTTAAATAGTAAATGCACCGAAAGAATGACATATAAAGGAAACAATTTTAATATTTCCAATATTTCATGTTAAATCATTTTTTAAAAAGCCACACCACCTTTATTTGAAAGTATTGGATGCTATAGCTAACATTCTTAGCTTTTCCATATAAAACAGTAACCCCACCTATTTCCTGGAGCTGCTCAGATTCCCGTGTGCTCACTGCCCATAATCTCATACAGCATTTCTGGAGGAGAAGCAGGCTGCTTATCGGATGTGCAGTACTTAAAACAGTGGTTCTTTCTTAAAGGCCTAGTGTAAAGAGCCATTTACACATTTTATTCCTGTGAGACTTGTACAAACAGCACATTAGATTTTTTTTTTTTTTAAACAAATTGTTTTTATAACGGAATTTTCATATGTTCACATTGAAAGAGTAGCTCAAAATGACCCTGACAAACTGTCATCCAAAGCGGTCAAATTCCTAGAAACAAAGTGGAACTGTGGTTAGTGAGCAAGGGCTGAGGGGGTGAGGGAGATGGGGAGACACTGTTTGCTGGGACTAGCATTTCGGTTTCGCAAGATGAAAAACTTCATGTGTTGCAGACCAACAGGAAGATATTTAAAACCAAACTGTATAGTCACAAAGTTCCGGTGTTTGTTACCAGGGCTAAAAAATTACCTGGAAAAACTAAAGGCCAAAATATCAAAAGGAATGGAGAAGAAAAAGTCATTCACAGGAGATAAAGTACATGCAAAACTTTTATTGGAGACATGCAAGGAAAGCTATTTCGGCATCTACTCACTGAAAGCAAGCAGCTGTATACAAATAACAAAAGAGCAAGGTCTTGTTACAGCACAGGCGTCCAGAGCAAACAAGCACGAGACGATGCATATTTATGCAGCGTTAAAACCAGATGAGTAACACACTGCAGGGCGGGGACAGGGATGGAGGGGAAATGGAAATGAAAGAGCAATGTTTCCCAATGCTTGTGATGTATAATGCCAGACTTCTCATTTGATAGCCCATCGGGTGCTTCAAATGTAACACAGGGTGCTGCGAATGGGAAGAATGGAAATAACTAATCTGTATACCTGCCTAGTACAATTTTTCATAGGTAAACCAGCCTGAGCATCTTTTGAATTTATTGTTTGATGATAACCTGCTTAACTTAGACTTTAAACTCTCTAGATATAAATAATGGATTATTTGGTACTTTTCCTCTTCTAATCTGTTGCATGTTCTCTTGAGTATACACAATAACTATCAATAGTAAAGGTTTTAATATTCACAAATATAAAACTATGTTAATAAGCATTAAGTATTTAAATGAAGGCTTAATATAAAACCGTAACTAGTAAAATATAAGAATTTAATATATATTTCACTATATAAAGTCAGTATTAATTCTTTGAAAGCGTTACTATTGAACAAATGCAGAGACTTTTCTGACATAGCTTTCTGATAGTTCTGAAGGCTTCGTTGATATTATTTTGCAGCACTCGTATCATGCCATAAATGTAAGCATTGTAAATTTCTTCAGCACTGAATGTTTTACCTTGAATAACATATAATAGTAGATTTTACTATCTTGTATTATTTGCAAATGTACTTTTATGTGGCACATTAGAACATATTCATTAGTAGTTTCATCCCCTGCCCCCACAACATTTAAAGACCAAACCACACTATATATTATGGCACTGCTTATTTTCACCTAGCATTTCAGCTCTTTGGTAAACATTTAAAAAAAAAATACTAGGCTTTTCCTCTTAAAAGATTAATCACAGATGGTTCATAAATGATGACATGTTATGTGTTTAAAATGAACTATGACTCAAACATTCATAGGTCATATTTTTTCAAGAAGAAATTAAATCAGTTACAAGTAGAAATAAGATCACATATAGAATGGAAATAAAACCAAAAAGAATGAGGACAGGAAAACAATTACAGTTGTACAGGTTTTGGTTCTAAAATATTCTGTTACACAAGATAATCAGAGTCACCAAGCTGAGGATATTTTCTTTCATAAGTATATCAGCTCTCTATTTCCTCTGGGACATTCTGCATACACGATGAGCAGTCATTTAGTACACAGGGACATTAAAATATTCATGGCGTGGCTACAAAAGAAATGCATATATTCTTATACACAGTATGCAAACTGACAGAGAAACAATCAGATTTCTAGAATGTTTTAGTGCACAGTAAAGAAAACTTAACTGACGCTTAAATTTTTGTCTGTTTTTTGTTCTTTGGTTTATGGCTGAATATTAAACTTCTAAACAATGCCCAGAGTTCAGATTCATCTATATATAATGCTAATCAAAATGATGCTCTACACCCTACAAAACCCTCAAGCCCTGGGTTACTAACAACACACTGAAAATCCTCAGTGCAAGTCATATGGTTATGCAGAGCTAACTGAATACTTCAGTTAGAATACTCCCTCCTCCTCCTACCAGTGTTAACGTTGATCAGGATTTTATTACAAGAAGTAAAGGACTTTAATCCCTAATAAAAATCATTACATCCTAAGATGACCAGAAGCTTGTTTATACACCCTGAAGGAAAATCTTTCCCAAGAAAAAATGGAAAAGTAGCTCCCCGTTTGGTATTTTAAGTAGCAATGAAAGTTTTTAACAATTTGCTTAGCTTAAAAATATTCCAGCGATTCTGCTATTGAGAGGATATTATTCCTTTTTCAAAAAATCCTCAAGATAGATTTTTAAAAACCTCCGAACAGATTTGTTAAATATCTATGTATACAAATGTATGTAAAAAGATGTTTCTCACATTAACAAAGTAACCTGGGGTGATGTGATGTTTAAACTGACCTTAGTGGTTCATAGATTTCTGGAGATGCCAAGAACCCCCTGAAACTAGAGGCAAAATTAGGTTGTGTTCTGAGAAGAGGGCCCAAGGCCCTTCAGACTTGCAAAAGGATTATACATCTGTGCCAAAAAGCTTGTGACTCTAAAGTCTAAATCTGACTATTTGTGTTTTTAAAAAACCCTCATTTTAATATTTATTCAACTTGGCACGTTGAAACGTCGGACTATACAGTTATGTAAACTATTCCAATAAAGTGTTTAACAGTTCCCTTATGCTTACATAATCATTAACTACAAAAATATCAAGGAGAAAAACCAGTTAAAATTTCATCCTTAGATAATTCCCAAACAATTTTGAGATAGTTGTTGCCCTTTTCTCCTCATTCAGAATAGATTACAGAGGAATGAAGCAGTAAGTTAAAATAGTATTCATAACAAGGTAGACTCCCAAATGCTTCATTTCCTTAGAAGTTGTCATTTTCATATGGAAATTCTATTTGTCTCAATGGCATTAATGATCCACAGTATGTAATACTTTTTTTTTTTTTTGATAATATTCTCTTTGTGTAAAAACAAAACTTAGAAGTACCAAAGATGGATCATTTTCCGAGCAAAATTCTCTTTAAAAACATCACTTAAATGAAATAAATGGGACTATCCCTTGGGATTTAATGTAATTAAACTTTTCAGGTAATGCTGAACTATAAATAACAAACTAGACAAACTCATAATTACGAACTAATTCCACATATCCTACTACATTTTGATACATGTCAGTATTCCAGCACATATTCTAGCACGCTTTCTTAGACCCAATGAAACTCTTGCTGTGAGAGAGATTCTGTTTTCTGAAGAGAGAACAAGAAGAGTAAGTCTATCAATTTACTTTCGCCTAAATAACACAGTTCTTTGAGCCTCTATAGTATAGCTTTTAGTCTTTTGTTTTCAATTTCATATAACCCTGTATAAGCAACCACGGAGAACTTATGCCCATCAAAAGAAAAGAGAAAATTAGTTTCCCAAATAGGGTGGTTCCTCCCCAGAAGAGACTTCTTAGGAAAGAGAATGAACAATTCTCTGTAAGCAGTTTCTCACATGTGCCCAACCCCCAGAAAGGAAAGGGTTGATGGCAAGTGAAACTATTCTCTATAGCCAATGATCCTTAGTCGTGCATGTCAACGACAAATCGTGAAGAACAATCAAACAATTGTGAAGAATACACCTGATAGGAGGAAACCCTCTTCATTGGAAAACCATCCTTCAAGAAACCTTAAAACGCACAAAAATCAATGTAGTCTCTTTTAGCGTGTTTTAAACAGTGTCCCAGTTCAGACTGCTATGGTGTGAAAAAGTTCTGCTATAAATACATGCCTTAATGAACACTTAACATTTAAGGTTGATTTTTATCTATATAACTATGCTCATAATCAAGTTATTTTTTTCTCTTAGTACAAAGAAAACAATTCTAGGAGATTAACTATAATATTGGTTATATTCCAATATTCTGGGCTTTCATACCACCAAGATATCTTATGAGTCATGGAAGAATCACATTAAGAACTGGAGAGGATAAGAGTATAGTCTATCATAACACAGCGGGGGGGCGATGCCTAATTAGGCCAACTATCTTCTGCTACCCAGCAAATTGTGTTTGTTAACACAAGAAAATGTCAGTGACTATTATGTGGGAGTAAAGGTCAGAATGAAACTACTGAAAAAATAATTTCAATACCGTTGTTACATAAATACAAACCACAAGTTGCCTTTAGTACAGATTCTTTTGAAACCTATTTTAAAAAATAGATTACACATTTATTATTTTCAATCTGAAATGGGCCTTCAATCCTGGGCAATTCTTCTGATCATAACAACTGATTTGCTCCTAATGAGGTCTATTTCTAACCCTCAACATTTCCAACAAGTTAATTACCTTTTCTTTCTCCCCAGGCCCCCACAGCTCACCTCTAGATCATGTAGTTTCTCACCGCCAAGAAAACAACTTTCTAATTTCCCTCATCCAACTCTTAAGGGAAAAAACCTACAGCTTTACTACATTTCTCATAATAAAGGAGAATGATGACTCTTATTACCCAAGACCCCTGCTTTTGATTCCATTTCTATTTTTCATATTAGCTCCTTCTCCTTAGTATACACACATGCTCAACTTTCCTCCATGCCAAAAATAAGCTTTTCCTCAATTCCCCTACGAAAAAGAAAAAAAGACCAGATGTAGTGGGAAGTGTAAAGTTTTCAAAATCACCTACCTTCCTGAGACAAATCCCACTACCTTAAAAGCGCCCAGATATTCATCTCACTAGGCTGGTAACTCAAAAGTAAAATGTATGAGGAAAGTATCAGGACAACTGACAAGCTAACCTTATCTGTGGTAAAGGATGCAACTCTGGAACCCTAGTCCACGGTAGTTAAGGACCAGAGAGAGGCAGAGAATACCTAAACTCACTCACGAACTCTATTTAGCAATGAAAAGGAGACACTGAGAGCACTTTATAAGGCAACCATTAGCTGGTCCCAACAGACTGACACCAGGAGGTCCTATTTCACAGGCAATTTTGAGGCACTCAGGGAGCTGAGTGATTTTTGTCTGTGAAACTAGCAAGGAATGGCAGGAGCAATATGGTCGCTCCAGATGGCGAGTGTCTACAATGGCCAAGAGCACACAACTGCTGCAATTTAGGTGCTGAAACTTTATGTTTAACAAATTCTGCTCTAATTTTATCTTCTGGAGCAACACAATGTATACTTTTTTTATTCACATAGCAGTATTTTGTAATTAAAAAATGTATAGTACTAACTGTATGCTTGTTTTACACTTCTGGAAAAAGGGGTGGGGAGGAGGAAAAAGGAGGGTCTTTCCACAGGTAATACCATAATGTTAACATCCTGCTGCTAGGTCTTTTCTCACTTGACATTCTTGGAGCATCTTTCCGTATCATTACATAAAATTGACCTCATTTCTTTTACAGCCAGGTAATGGTTTCATATATGACTGTACTATAATTTTCCTAACCTTTCCCATCAATAGATGAGTAAGGTAAGGTCCAACAGCTTAATATTATACTGAGCATGGTCTTGGTGCATTTGTATATTTATGTTGGGTAAAATTCCTTCAAGTGTAACTGATGGTCAAAAGCTGTACACATTTAACTTAAAACAAAAACAAAAACAAAAAAACACCCCTATTCTGAAGGCCATTAGTGAAAAAATGAAAGGACAAATTCTTTTCTCCGGTAGTTAATTGTACTTTTGAAATTAAAGAACACAGAATAATTAAAGTAGCTTTGTTTTAAAGGTACAGGCAGGAATGAAGGCAAGCAGGCAGGCAGGCAGGCAGGGAGGAGGGAGGGGAGGAAGAAGCATCTTTATTTTTGATTATTTAGTTGTTCACACCGTTTGCTACCACCTGGATCAAGGATTTGAACCCAGGGGTATGTGACTTCCTTCTTGGGAGGTGACTGATGTAACCTCTATTCCACCAGGTCACGCCAAAATAGCAACATTGAACTTTTAGACTGTAAAGAAGTTGTTTTAAGCATATTCTAGAGTAATTTTCCTTGGTCTTCTATTTGGATCATAACTTGAAATACCCTATTTAATCAGGATTCTCCAAACATGAAAAATGTCTTAGAATCACAGAATTTCAAATACTCAAACTCTAAATAGCTTTACGAAGTAAATTCTTTAAGGCTAACAGTACAAAAAAATAACAAAAATGTCTCTATATAGTAAAACAGAAGTTCATACATGCAAGTTTTGGTCACTTAAACTATTTTTACTTTAAGAAATGATCAAATCCCTAAGATAGATGGGAAAATCGGCAGAATATTCAGAAGTGTTTAGAGTACCTGCAGGGTGTACTCAGTTCTGTCTCCGGGGAAAACACAACGATCTTAGTCGGCAGCAACGGATTTTGGTTCTTGTTGAGCAAATTAAATTACAGAGTGATACTCCATAAGCCTTTTGCTGTGAGTTAGGTGCTAAAGTAAACCAGATTCTCTCCCCAGGCACTGGGTATCAAGTAAAGGTAACCTGGTGAAAAAGGTAATTTTTATAGTCGTGGACATGTTCTTTCTTAGAGGAAGCAGTCAGGATAGGAATGAAGGCGAGTCGACCGACAGGCAGGCAGGCAGGCAGGCAGAGAGGAAGGAGGAAAACTGACTTAGTTAGTTTTTTCATTTTGGTTGTCTTCCTGCCCATTGCGAACCCAGGTCCTTGGGGCCTGTGTAAACAAACTATCACAGGCACATCTGCTTATTTATTTATTTATATATTTATTGTTTTGAGGAGGAAAACACACATTACTCATTTTGCCACACCCCCTCCCCCACCCCCGCTATGGGTCTGGAACCCAGGTCTTGGGCTTTATGGGGTCCACAAGCCAGCATTTCAGCTGCCTGAGCCACAGGGCATGTGCATGTGTTTGTTCTTAAGTACATCTGTCCTTTCACAATTTCAGAGTTTTTCTTCCCACCTGATTCATCTTTAGCCAGTCATTTATATTCTAGTCTGTCTTACTGAAAGATGTAGCAGTCTGAAAGCGAAACTGCTGTTTCTCAACCTCGGCTCCATTGACACCTGTGGCTAATTCCTCATTCTGGGACAGCTGGTCACCCTGGTCACCTTGGGTACCATGGGCTGGTTACCAGCATCCCCAGTCTTTACCCACTAGAGGCCAGTCACACCCCACTGCCAACTGTGACAACCAAAAATGTGTTGAGACATTGCATGGTGTCCCCTGAGAGGCACGACTGCCCCGCCAGCACCCCGACTGAGTTAATCTTGAGTTAATCTAATTTGTCTCTGGTTGGTGGGTAAGAGGAATGTTTTAGAGTGCTTGCCTGTGTTTGCTAATTTTTCTATAATGAGAATTCTAATTTAACAACAAAAAGGCAACGGGTAATAAAGATAACAAAAAGAATGTGTTAGTAGGGAAGAAACGAACCCAAATCCTACAATTTTTCAGAAAGTACTTTTGAGAAAACAAATCGTCAACAGCTAGGACTCACTCTCTGAAGGTCCCTGTACAAGTCCCAATCCTCGGGGTCATACAATCAGTTCAGCAGATCAGGACTAGCAATGAATAAAAGGAACAGAATAGAAAATAGGAGACTGCAAAACAAGAAGTATTTAACACATGTATTTTTGCTTTATATGTATGTAACTATTGTGATGTAAAAATATATTTATTACTATGGGTTCTAGTCAAATATTTTTAAAAATTAGATTCATAGTAAGGAATATTGCAAAAATTATTCCAACTTTTCATTCTTAAAATAGCCCAGCTTAGCAAGAGCTGGCTCAAAATGACTTAAAATGAAACAAGGGAAGGAAATTCTCAAAGTTCTGAAAAGCAAACAAAAAGAATTCAAACACATAAACAGACAGCAAAAAGATTACAACCTGAAAACCAGTGACCAAGGACACTGACCGTATTGTTTCTTATTAAATGTAAAGTGAAAGGCAGATTTGTTCTGTAATTTCTGTTAGCTACCCGTCTATATTTTTCATGTCAAGCATTCATATAACCAAACTTCACTTATCCAAAATTTGATCTAGCAGACCCTGGGCAAGTTTACCTATAAAAGTTAAAATAAGATGGCATAAAGGGCTATAGCCTTAACTTTAATCCAATTTAAAAGGAAAAGGTTTAGGCTGGGCAGTTTTAATATAAAAAGTGGTAATTACAAAGGTATTACAGGAGTTCGTCCTACCAAGAGGATTTATATATGGAAATGCGTCTTTATTTTTTGGCTAACTATTACTGTAAATATTTGAAAGCATCTGTTTTAAAACAACATAAGCTTCAGTTTGACTAGCATGCCCAAATGTTCATTAGCAAGATTTTACTTGAAAAGATATAAAATTACATGTTTGAAAGCAAATGGTATTAAATCTTCAAAAGAACATTCGATTTACTTCCAAGAATTTTAAGCTATAAGAGAATAATTTTCTAAGGCAATCACTTTTGCTCCTGATTCTTACCTTTCCATTTTTATGCAGTCCAACAGATTGACTCTTACTTCCACAAGGATGTTGCAAGGTACTAAGCTACATCATGCAGCCCCAGCACTAAAACAAATCCATTTTAGCAGCACTAATTCTCCACGGAGCACCACTTTCTACACGAGACAGAGCAACAGCTCTCAGTCCAGTAAATCTATTCATAAAGTGGATCATCTTGAAGTTGAAGCAAATTCATGAGTGCAGTGCTGGCTTTTGGTACCTCACTTATTTTTTTCATTTCTCAGATTAACTTTAGTGAGAAAACAATGCCAACAGCAAACAAAGCTCAAAAGGAAACTGCCCACAAATTTCAAAATGATGCTGTTAGTATAAAAAAAGAAAGGCTGACACATCCCAAAGCGTTCACCAACGCCGTCATGCATCTACTGCTGAAGTTTAGTTAAAGCCCAGTGCCCAGTATTTAACTATTTGATCTTCGCAGATCAAGCAAGGACTTGAAATCATCTCACGTGCAACAATCTTTGCATAACACTCCATTTTATCCATGCCACAAAAATGGTAAATTTGGTAGTTACCAATAAACAAGTTGGGGGGGGGGTCAAAGGGACTAAAGCCTTAGACTGTGCTTTATCATAAGATATCCTCAGACAAACCTCCCCATTCTTCATTCTGGCTCTATAAAATTAAGGAGCAGAGAAAAACTGGTAAGTGCCCGACTTTACAAAGAAAAGTTACTTTGTATTTCCTTTTGTCACTTTATGTATACGTTTATAAAGTAAATACAGCTGTACCTTCCCTCAATCTGGCTTAAAACAGTTATTTCTTTAATTGACGACGGAAGGAAATGTCCCAAGTAAATCAAAGAATGTCAATGTAGTCATCTCAGCATGTTGCACTTTAATAATTGAAGAATCAAGTTAAGTACCAGTGGCATATTAAGAAAAAAGGTTTTAAAGTTCAACAGTCAAACATTAAAAATTGGATAATGGATCATTTTTTTCCTGGGCTTTATCCCCAAATTTCATTATGTATTCGTACAACCCAATACCAAAAGGAATCAAAAACAAAGTTTGGTCTAGAAATGTCAAAACAGTACTCTTGTTTATCAAGTAATTAAGTAAAATTGTAAAAAAAAATCTTTATTATTTAATCACAATGCCTGACATTTTTAGTAATTATCCGTAATACATATTTATGTCATATTCTCATTACTAATTTGCTAAGAGAAAATCTACTTTATTTACTGACTGCCTTAAAAGGAAGGACTATCTAAACAAATGCAAGTTCAGTAAAAAACAAATCTAGAATTTTTCTGAAGAAAACAGACATAAGGATAGAAATGTGTATTTTACACATTTTCAAAGGCCTAAAATCAAAATCATTTTATGATTAGTTTGTGTCTTTAAGGCATCAGATATTTTCATTAAAAATTTAAAGTCATCATCTTTGGTGCTTAGAAATAATCCAAGTAAAAGACCAAAGTAGAAAAATAAGAAATGAAAAACTCAATTAAAAATCAATTGGGACTTCTTCAAATCTAAGGATACATTTAGATAAGTATCTTTATAGTTGTATTTAAAATCTTAGAAGCAAAATCATTTCATGACCTAGACTAAATGAATACTATACCTCAAATTATAAGAACAAACAAACTACTATAGAGCCAGGTGTTTTGACAAATAAATTATTTTAAAAATATTTTTTATATCTATATACTCAATTAAAAAATTCCAACTACTGCTAATTTGGACAATGAAAATTCCCAGTCTGAAAAGCACAAGATGGTAGCATTAGGGAATCTACTCTATTCAATACAGGAAGACCTCCTGTAGAATTAGGTATTTATTGCTGAGAAACAAAGTTGGTATCTTAAACACAATGATTAACTACACACCGAGACAGTACACAAATGGGAGCAAGAGGGCAGAGCGGTTCCACTTCCCACAGCTCTGCAGTCTTGCAGTCTGTGCGCGGAATCCGGGTTTGGCTTTAGACCTATCACTAGCACCTCACTGAGCCCTCTAATTCATCTCTGGAAAAAAACTCTCCTGACCCTTTCTCAGGGTGTCCTGACGAGTACAGGATGCCTCACATCAAAGTGCTCAGTAAGAATTTGTTTTTGTTGTCAGGCCAGACACCTTTTTATTCAGCAGCTTGTAGAATGCTTTTTCTTATCTTATTCCACCTTCTGTTTTATGAACTTAACATTCAAATACTCCCAGAGATGTAAACAATGTATTGTGTGTCTACTATAAATGAGTCTATTTAAGAAAAAAGCATGTTGCCGTCCCTGGATTTCTTGACAGCCATATTGGTGAATAACCTAACAGGTTAATCTGTTAACCTGAACAGAATAACTTGAAGCCTTACTGCCCCATAAAGTCTTTAACTAGGCTTCATAAAATTTAGCCTGCAATGTACTATAATTCACTCTAAACCCAAAACCTTCTGCCTTCATAACCTGAATGATTACGAAAAAATGGTTTACTCAGACTACTGAATAAAAATCTTAATATACTACTCACTTTGATTTATGTAAGGATAATCACAGAGAAGACATAGGACCAAAACTCCCTTCTAAAGACAGAAACTGTAATTAATGGTAGTCAACTTTTTTTTTTTTTTTTTAATTAAACTAGGGTAAGATGGGGGTAAGGAAACTTTTACACAGAACCTGATATCCTATGCTTCTCTCATTTTTTCTTTCCTCAATTAAAAGCATAAAAATATTTTTTAACAAAAGGAGACGTTACTTGTTTCAACAGGGGAGATACACTCACAAGTAAATATGGGCCTGTAACAACTGGTTTTTTTTTTTTTTTTTTTTTAATCTGAGTATATTAAATACTCAACACATGCTGGTAAGGTAAACAGCACATTTATCATAATGTAAAATGTGTAGCAATTTCCAAGTAGAGTTTAAAAAACAATCCAGGCATAGGAGATACCAGAGCCCTGAACATTACTCTTGGCGCGCTGGTAGAGAGAGGACATTCTGAGGTCCTGGGCTCTCATCCTTGGGGCAGGGGAGGGGTCAGGATATGAGGTGTGGAGGTGCGGGGGGTGGGCAGAACAGGATGGGACAGTCAAAATGAACAACTAAATAAAGTGCTTCTTCCTTTTGTTCCTGCCTGCACCTTTCCCTAAAAACAACAACAAAAATACATTAAAAGCTGAACTTCAATTATTTTAGAGATCGATGTTTTAAAGCAAATGGAACTAATCAGGAAATGATGAAGCACTTGGAGAAAATATCAGAATCCGATAGAGCAGAGTTCCATAATGAAATATAAAAGTGATAATAAAGTAAGGGACAAATAGGAAAAACACCTGACTTCCGATCCTAATTTGGACTTAAGCTTTAGAAAAGTCTGATTAGTGAACAGCAAAAGGAAGTGCTGACTTTAAAAGCAATTTTACAGCAGTAGAATATGAGCTTGTCACAGAACACCTGATGTTTAAAAAGTAGCTCCCCAATGACATGCCTGCAGTTACTTAACAGACAACTGTGGCAAAGTGAGCACATAGCAAAGCGCCACGCTGGCTTCGGCACCAAGCAGTCGATGGCAGCAGGGCTGGCAGCACTATACTTCACTGTGCGGGCGCCTTCACCACTGTTCTGAGGACTCAAGATGATTATGCAAAGTGAAATGTCTCCTATTTAATATGCGTATTCTAGGAGATGCTATTCCGACTTGCAGCATTCCCTGCAACTGAGGCAGACGGATTACCTACAGCTCCCCACTCCCTGCTTTAGAGGCCAGTGGTTAAGTTCTAGTGGAGAAATGGGTCTTTTCTCTTCCCTTAGTTCACATTTCCATTCTAACACAACTGCTAAAAACCCGAATTTAAAGCCTCCTTAAATAAAAGACAATTACCTTAATGAAAACACTCTTCTTTAAAAAATATTTACTAGCCCCCTTTACTCTTGCTATATACATTTTGTTTGATTAAAACCATCATCATCACTAAAGCGTAACTCAGCTTGGTACCCAAATTAAGGTATCACTAAGTATTTAGGAAAAAAATAGCCTCATCTATACAATTTCAAACATCAGAGATTGAAGGTACGAGATTATCAAATATACAATTAACCCAGACAACTCTAGAAATGAGAAAGGGAGGGACTGTTAAGAGTTTTGGTTAACACTGAAGCAAGACAAGAATGTAGCCATTTGACAGAACATGGTTTGTTATTGAAGAAAAGCAACCAAAAACCCAACTACTCTTAGTTTGGTTAACAAAATGAGAGGGAATTCTATAAACAGTGTAACTTTTAACACTTATCATTTGCTTAGCTACATTACACTTAATGGAATGAGGTGAAAATATGAACCAACTTGGAATGAAAATGATACAATCTCACAGTCAACTCCTGATTATCCACACTAATGAGAAAAGGGGTTATCTTAAGTAGTGCAGAACAGATGGATAGTTCTCAAATCACATAACCTTTTGACAAATCTTCTTCCTCCTTAAAGCAGTCCATCCTCTAAAGGTTTAGACTCCAATGGTTTAGGGTCTGAAAACGGGACATCAATACGAGATTTTCTTAACAGACCATCTCCAAAGTGAACCATCCATCCGCAGATAACGGAGTTGACGTGACTGACACATATTCCAATCAATGAACTGCACATGGACACTACATGCTAAGCATGCTTCAGAGTAACCTGTGAAACTCTAAGAATGATGAAAGACGACTGAGACGTCCTGCGCTAAAAGCAAGACATGCTAGTGTCTAGTCAAGAGAACTCCAAATACCTTACCTCCTGCAGTAGATCAGCCTGCTCAATTGCTTTAAGCACATTTTTCTTGGATGTTTCCTGAACTTCTCCTCCCAAAAGAAACTCATCCAAAATAAAATAAGCCTTCTCAAAATTAAAAATGATATCAAGTTCACACACCTGAAAAGCAAACAAACAGAAATATAGAGTTAAAACTGAAGAAAGCAAAAGCTACTTATCCACTATCGGGCAGTGAATAACAGTATCACCAGAGTGAATCCATCTTCATTCTTTCTAAAAATGGCAATCCTCTAAGGCATCATTGATTTAGACAGCTTAGGTTTCAAACCTCAAATAATTAAAGATGCAATGCCTACACAGAGACAGACCCGACTGCAAGTTCCCAACATGGGCAACTGAACTTTCTGCTCATCCTGTTAAATACTTACTTCCTCGGTAATGTGATTATAACTGCTAACCAAATCTATATTCTATATTAAGCACTTCCAGAATATTAATGTTTGCAGTCAGATTCCTTGCCATTGCATTATTTTAAACCTCATTCTCACCATAATAATTAAATGAGTAGGTTAAGCAACTCTGGCGCTGTTAATTGACTAGTCACACTGATCTGAAACAGTCATTCATTCCTTCACCTGAAGTTGTTTTCAAATAGTCAGAATCCCTAGAACTATCAAATAATAAAATTGTTATAGAAGATTTAAAAAAAAACACCACAGCATCAAATTTCCTAAAACAAAATACTACTCACACTGCCAAAATACTTGTCAAGTAATTCCACGTAACGATGAATTATTTCCAGGGTAATGAGTTCATTGTCCTGATCCTCAATAGCACAGCAAAAATACAGGCTAGCATATCTAGAAAAGAAACAAATGTGGACAAACATTTTTATTCTGTAATTGAGATTTCTAACTATATTTTTATATCCCATTGGGAAAGACCCCATGCCTATACAGTTTCCTCATTTGCAACAGTACAGATTATTTTTCTCCTAGACTACAAAATAAATGCATAAAAGAAATTTGGAAAAGTCCAGGGAAACAAAAATGGAAAAATGATTAATCACACCATCTCGAAAGAATGAATTTTCACAGTGAATCCACCCATATACCAAACTCAGATCAAGGAACAAAGTATGACTGAACCCCGATAAGTCCTTCTCCCTAGTCTCAATAACCTCCGACCCCCAAGGGTAACAACCACTATAACCTCTTAACAGCATAGAACTGTCTTCAAAAAAGAGGTTTCTAAGACTGGAAAATAAACCAAGAAAACCACAGTTTCCAACTTATAGAAGTTAAAGAAAAGAGAAAATAGAAAACAGATCCTCAAATTTTCAAAGTTATACCCCACTGAAATGACCTTGAGGTTATTTACCACTGAAGGAATAAGCTTGGAAAACTCATAATCTGCTCCAAATCAGAATTCTAGCACGTGGCACTAGGTTATACTTTACCCAAGGAAGCCAAAGCGTATTAATACACACACCTGAGGCATAATAAAAGATGACCAAGTCCTTTGAGGATTAACAGATCATTTTCAAAGAGTGTGAGCATATTTCAGGCTTTTGAAAATAAACAAAATAAAGATTTAAGACATTCTAAACAAGTCTCGGTTGAGACTGTAATTGTCACTAAGGAGCAGTTAAGTGATTTTTAGAAAATACAAAAAGCAATTATTGCTCAGCATTAGTGTAAAAGTAATACACACACACAAAATCTCAATTTTGCTCTTCACTCTAAGAAAGGCAAGATGATTTGTTCAAAGTCACAAAACTAGCTAAATCATTCTTGGTTATCGGTGGGAAAAAATAAACGAGGCCCAGGAGGGTCTGCCAAGTAGTTGTACTGGGAGAGAAATAAGGAAAAAAAATCTGATCTTCTGATCTCAGCTCCAGGCCTCTTCCCACTCCCACACCTGGTCATTCATAGCATGACTTTTTTGCCACGTCCATTTCACCTGACTTCTCCATTAAATAAGTTATTTAAGATGGGGGATCTCTGCAGTCTCCTAGGGGACATATCCGAATGTGCTAATCATTGTGAAGGACATAATAAATGCTTACTCTCTTTCTCATCACTACCCATCATCTTTTTACCTGTTTAGAAGCAACAAGAGATTACAATTCTCCATCCTCCCTAACCCATGCTCACTAAACAGAATTCTGAATTTGAGGAAGTTGATATAAAAGACACATAAGATGTCATGAATTAAGAAAACTAAAGATTAAAGGGACTAACATTCAAAAAGGTAGATAAACAACAGATATGACCAGCTGATCTCAAGACTCCTTATCTAGATCACTGCCTCTTTACTTATAAACAGCACTAAAGTGTTAATCAAAGGTCCTAAGTTGTATAAATTTGGAAATATTAATTAAAAATCATGTGTATAAGTCCTAACCAGTAATATTAAAAAACAAAACAGTAAACCAGAAACACTATGTAAATGTTTGTTTTTACTCAGAATGGAAAGTCATCCAATTGATGAATTCTATGTTGTCATCAGGACCGTAAAGCTCTTCTTCCCAGATTGCTTAGGAAGAAACAGGCAAAATGGTGGCAACATTAATATCTAGTCCTTGCTCTGAGACACTAAATATTAGCAAAGGCTTTTGCATATTTTGCCATTTTAATCCTCACAACAACCCTTCCAGAGAGCTACCGTTATTACCTGCATTTATAGGAGACCCAAGACAACAATTTACTCAAGACCAAATTTTACACTGAAAACTACAGCTAGGAGCTGTAACCCTACACTTGGCAAAAATTAAAACATACTCAAAGCAATATTTTAAGAGCTTTCAAGAGGAAGAGAAATAAAAATTGTTACAACAATTTAGTAAAAGATAACCAAGAACCTGGTACTCCCTATTTTTAGAAGTGATTTCAAAAAACGCAATAACGAGCTCATTTTGCTGTCAGTGCATATTTGTAGTCTAAATCTGAAGTAAAATTAATAAACTAGTAAAGAAGGAAGGTATGGTTGGTTATTTTTAGCAGTGGATTAAGGCTTACTCTAATTACTGGCACTCAGAGAACATCTGAAAATGCCTATTCTTATACTCAAAACACATGACTTCTTCAAACAGTCAGCTAAATATCAGCTGACTGTGGGTGAATGTAAACTGTTTTCAATACCCACTGGTACAGGATTAAAAATTCTTTTGTTAGTAAAGAAAATCAATATAGTACTCTGAGAAATTCTCAAGCTAGTAATTCAAAGATGTATTTTTAAATTAATTTAAAGACTTTAATTAGTGCCTCTTCCTAAAATGTTGCAGATAATCAAAAAAATCCAAAAAAGCAGTGTCTATTTTGAAGAGCATTTACCTTAGAGATGAGAAAACAAAGCAAGATGACTTGTTCAAAGACACAAAACTAGTTAAAGGCACAAAGAGAACAGAACTCAAGTTTCCAGATTTTCATTCAATTTTTTCAGCTAAGTAAATTATCCTTACTCCCCCCGGCCCCCCCCATTACTTCCTTCCTAACGGGGGAATTGTTACTGGACATACACAGAATGACAACTTGAGGAAGGCATTCAGATCATTTGCTGATATGAACAGCCAAAGTGCTAGTTCAGAATTCTCAGGAGCTAAGCAGTAATTCCTTTGCTTAAAATGTCTACTCTTCCAGCTGGTCTAGGGAAAACAAATCACTTGTTTATGTCAATAAAATATATGTTCTTAAATGGTTACAACAGATGAGGTTTTCAGTATGAATTGGGGGATGTATAGAATAACTGTTTATACATTCTAACTTTTGTGTGTGAATTTTATCTCTGTATAGCTGGATTTTTTTTTTTTTAAGTCTACTTTTAATTGCTAGGAGTTTGATGCAAGTTCTCAGTCAGGGTTAGATCACCCTATAATTTATAGCCTTTAAAAAGGAAAAGCTGTGGCTCCACATAGGGCATGTGAATGCTGTGTACCAGGACACTAGCTAGTGCTTTCTTTTCTTCCGTTTAACAGGCCATTTCCTTCAGCCGCAGGAAACTTGATTCCTGGGACTGATTCCCTTGCTGATACTTTCCTCCTCCACATGGGGGACTCCTTCCTCTATCTAGAAATAAGCTTAAGTCTCTCACACCTTTCCTGACCCTGGTTCCCCCCTTAGACCGTGTCTGAACAGTCTGCAGTTGCTGTTTAAACGTCTCTACCTCTTCACACTTCACCCCATTTCTGCAAGAGCTCTGTCTCGACTATTTGACTGAAAATGTTCCAACAAAGGGCATTTTATGAAATGTGCACTGTTGGCAGATTTTAATCTAGTAAATTAAATCTATCAATAGATTTAAGAGATTGAATTATATTTTAATTTTATCAAGTCTTTCATCACTTTAATTGCACTTCACGCAACACTGGTTACCTGTGATCTTATTCTCAACTCTTTCCCTTTTCCTGATATACTGACCCTACACCTACTTGTCTGCTTTGCCTGCTGCTTGAATGTTGGTGATCTAACACTACACCTCATTTTTATCAGACTTCCAGGCCTATGCCTATGCCTACCTTAAGAAAATTCGCTGTCTCCAAATAAAAGTCACACAGGCATATCCCCATTTATCCTGACAGTCTACTAGGAATGTGGAGTCACCCCCAACCCTCCCCAGCCTTTCACTGCCCTCCGGTGATCAAATCTATAAACTTACCTCTGTAACGACTCTGTTTCCACCTGCTGAGCCCCCAGCAGCCAATGGTTTTCAGGACTTCAGGACAATAGTCTCCTAACAGATCCCCCAGGGGGTCAGTCTCAGCCCTGCTCCCTCCCCTTTTCCAACAAAGATCTTTTAAGAAATGCAAATATGCACCATCACCCCCAGTTTAAAATCTTTGCCTCCACATCTAAGATTTGAGTTGTAATCCCCCCCCACCCCAGTCACAAACTAACATTTGACTTTAGGACAAGTCACTTCTCCAAAATTCTCTTTAAAAAAAATAAGTAAGTTTGAGGCCTGATCAATAGTAGAGGTTTTCAAATTCAGGAACCATCCCCTGTGCAGAGGGTAGAGGCCAAGTGAGCAGGTATACAGGATTCCAGCCCTGATTTCACAAGGACTTCCACTTCCACTTGACTAGATTATTCTAAGACGTCTCCCAGATAGAAAATGCTATGATTTTTTTCAGTAATTACTAAACCAAATGCTGGATATAAAAATCATCGAATGGTGATTAACTTCATTCTATTGTAAAGAGGAGTCTATAGTCTTTAAACAATCCCCATTATTTCCTTTTCCATCACTCCACAAAAATACCCCATCCATATGTGGAGTGGAAGAAAGGACGGTGTCTCTTCAATCTACTTGTAGCCCATACTGTCAGCTTCCTGTACATTCCCCATAAGAGAATTTTTTATATGCAGAAACACTCTTAAAAGCCAGTAAATTATTTGTAAGGGAACATAAATGGAAAAGAAACAAACAATTAGATTAATAACACAAGCAGTTATATTTCTTTTGACCTGATTAGGACAATCTTGAGAAATTTATTTTCAGATATTAATAAAGGTGTGCAGTATTGCTTAAAAAAGCTTAGTGTTCAAAGCCAATCTGAATTATTTTGCAACATCACAGTAAAAAGTAAATCTAGGCAAAATTATCTATCAGATCTAATCATACCTTTATCACATCACAGCACCAAGTACACTTAAATTAATAAACATGTTGATGAAGAGGTCCTATATATATTTTTAACACATCGATATGATTGAAAAGGTCTATGTTCCCAAGGTATTTGTTAAGATTCTAAAAATCAGATAAATGGCATGTCAAATATCAGTCGATGCATATTTATGGGGAGAAGGGGGGAGGGAGAAATGCTTGTCTAAATTCAGAGAATCACTCACACAATTCACAACACTGCACATAAATGAATTTATTAATTCATCCTAAAAAGAGTAAACGTTTATCATTTTAGCCTGAGTAGTTAATCAAGACAGCAGTTAAGCTCTACTTTAAATTAATTGTATCGAAATAGTAATCATTATTTATAAATGCCATCCCTCAAAACTCTGCAATTCCACATTTAAATGGCCTAACATTTGCTTGTTATTTCACCTTTCTAATAAATAAAAATTATACCTTTTGTAAACAATCTTCAGATCTCGCCACTCAAGAAAGCTGCACATTTTAGGTTTCCTGGCTAAAACGGTTTGAACAAGTTCTCTTGTGATCTTTTTCTTCTCTTTGTCTGAGAGTGGGACATACCATTTCTGCAGTCGAAGCTTTCCCTGACGACTAAAAAGCAACATAAACTGCATCTGTTAAGATAAATAGAACCAACAGAAACAGAATTACATGCAGTACTTCAGTCTATAAAGTTCAGATGACATGTTTCAGAGCAGCTTTGGGTGGGGATGGGGCTGGAGTGTTTAACCAATGATCAGCCATCAATGCTTGTATGCCAGTTAAAATAGCAGCAAATTCTCCAACGAAATTATATTCATCAAAAGAGAATTGGTGACATCAACTGGTTTAGATACACTTGAAAGAAATAGATTATTTTTCAGCCTGATGCTGTCAGAGTTCCAGGTTGAATTACTTGCAGACTGCTAACACTTAGAATGCCGTCTTCAGTTGTTTGCATATTTTGAGCAAAAGAGCTAAAATATTATGCCCCCAATGCCATCAATGAATTTTTCTTAATGAAAGCATATTTTAAAGTAACTCTTCTCATCTCACTTTTAAAAAATTCCAACATAAATTCACACACAATAAAGTGAATTAATTAATGTAATGTTACTAAAGAGAATATAAACCTCTAAAAAGCCAACATAAGAGTTAACACACAGAGACACTACACAAAATACTTCATTTAAAAACATTAAAAAAGAACAACAACTATGGATGGAGCAAATGGTGAATTCTAGTGTATTTTATAAACTATTTTTGATATATTTGTAATCTACAAATCTGATTAGCCTAATTTTTAAGGAAAGCTGCTTATAATTCAAGTCTTCTCAAATGCAAACAGATAAGCATTGTTTCTACAACGATAGATAAATAAAATTCAGACGGTTTTTTTTTTTTTTTAACTATTGCCAAGTTCCTTTAATAGTGTTACTGCAAGTAAGATTCCAGCCCGACTCTTAATATTCATCACACCATCTTGGATTTGAACACGGGGTGGTGGAATCGACACAACCAATTTAGAATAGAATGGGTCCTAAATTCCGCTAAGAAATTATTGTCGCTTTTGGTAAAAATCCTAACAGGCGTTAACAAGGTATTTAGAAATTTCGGATGCGGCAATTTAACTTTATTAAAGTTAAAGTCGGCCGATTACACCTCACTTAAAACGCTTCATGCACAAAATAAACGCACACTATTCAGAGACATCAAAGTCTCCAAGCCTCTTCTCCAAGTCCAGTTGAGAGCGGCATTCGAAGAGAACAGCACGTGAAGCGTCAACTGGCCAGTGTCTAACGCAAACCCGTTACCCGAACTTGGAAAAGAAGAGATCCGTATTCCAGGATCTAAGTGGCCAGGAGGTGGGGGTTTGCTTTCGAAAGGAATCTGGACTGAGACTATCTGAATCAGGGTCCCGCATCCGTCCTCCACCCCAACACTTTACAGGACAAATAAATAAATCACTCTTTAAAATCAATTACGTGCCAACACGGGGCGATTCCCGCTTCGACTGTGCCGCAAATCACAGGGCACCTCAATTCCTCGAGATTGTATTAAAAACAATGGCTCGCCCGCGGAGCGGGCTCCGGGCCAGCGTTCCTCGGTCCGGCCGCTTCCGATGCCTCCTCACCGCCCCACGGGGCCGCACTCCGTCACCGACCGAGCCCCGACCGGTGACAGGCGAAGAGCGGGGCAGACAATAGCATCCGCCGCCGCGCAGGGGGCGCCCAGGGTCCTCGGTCACCGCCCCCGCCCCCAAACCGCCCGCGGGCCCCTCCCCAAAATGCACCGCAAAACTTGAGGTGATTCCCGAACCACAGGTGCCGCGGGATCGCCGCGACATCCAGGGCTGGCCCCCGCATCCCGAGGCGCGGAGTGGATAGAGGGGTGCGGACGTGGAGAGAAGTGAGTTGCGGGGCGCGGCGCCCGGCTGGCGGGTCGGCCGGCCGACGGGGAGCGGGGTGGGGTCGTCCGGAAGCGCACGGGGCGGCGAGGGGCGCACCCAACGTTGTCTCCCCCTTCCCCGTAACCGACACCCCAGCTTGCCCTCCGGGACTTACTGCGGCCGCGGGCCGCAGGCGCGGCTGGGCTTGGCCGGCGGCGGCGGTGGCGGTGGCGGTGGCGGTGGCGGCGGCGGGGAAGCCCCTGTCGCCTGGCTGAGGCTGGGAAACCGTTTTGGTGTGGAGGGGACCGGGCTGGCGGAGGGAAGGCTTAGGCAGCGAGGGGAGGGCAAGCCGGCAGACCCCGCCCCGGGGGCCGGACGAGGGAGGAGCCGGGGCTGCGGCGAGCGCAGGGGCGGGCCTGGCGACGCGCGGGAAGCCGCTCGGCCGTTGTCTACGGCGCCGGAGGCGGTTCAGTGACCGCGCAGCCCAAGGAAGCCGATTGGCCGCTTCTCTAACGAGAGGCGTGTTCTGAACCGGAAGCCAGGCCACGTGACCCGGAAGCGGCTTCCGCCGGAGCTGGCGCGCCTGCGCGCTCGGGCTCGTGCCTCCGGTGCGCATGCGGCCGGTTGCCCGATTATGCAGTGGCGGTACAGGCAGCTGCCGTGCGCTTCGTCGACCCCGCGTGTTGGGAAGAGAAGGTCTGGCTCTCGAGGAGCCTAGTTCGAGCACCGCAAAGTCTCCTTGCCTCAACAGCTCGAGCCGGCCAAGTGTGGCGGCGGCGGCGGCGGCGGCGGCGCGGCAGTGGCGGTGGCGGTGAGGGCAGAGCCGGAGTGCCGCACCTCCGGATCAGCAAGCCCGCTCTTCGTGGAGCTAGTGCATGCATCCAGGGGGCCTTTGGCAATTACCCGCCGCAGAATTGTCCAGAACCCGGCCCCTCCTGTCCACCTCCCAGTTACAGCCCTAGACACCTTTTGCCCCAACCTATTACTCTTCCTTAGGCTGGCCTCGCCCATCCTCAGTGCCGCGGACCTGATGAGTTGCTGTCCATTCTCTGCTGCAAAGCTCAGGCAGCTCCTCTCCTTCGAGATCCCGCCTCCTTCACACGGAGTCGTCCCCCACAGCCGCCGGGGTTCCAGTTTAGCCTTGTCGACAACTTGCCGTACTTGGCCAGCCCTTCCTCTCCAGTATCACAGTTCCTTTGAAGCCTCACCCTCAAACCGTGTAAGAAGGAATCCCTCTTTGACCTACGTGCCCGTTAGCCTCTTAAGCACATCTCGAATTGTATTCAGTTTGCATCCCCACCTAGTTCTCTACCAGTTGTGTAACACAGCAAATGTTAGTTACCTGGTAAAGGACAAATAGATTTGTTAAGAGCCATAGTATTGAGCATTGTGCCTGGCACATAATAGATGTTCAAATCTTTTTGAAAGAATGGGTGGATCATCTAGTCCGACTCATCTTGGACAGCGGAGGAAAAGAAAGCCCCGCGGGATTAAGTGACCTTGCTTGAATAGCCGCGGGTGTCTTAAATAGGACGCTGTTCTTACCCCAGCACCTTGTTTCTTACAAAGGAAGCTAGAAATTTGCTTTTGTTGACCTGTGCCGATTTTTTTCTTTTTTCTTTTTCTTTTTGGTTGGTGGTATTTGTCGTGGTTTCCAAACATCGGCGCCAGAATTTTTTTAATGGCTCTAAGTTCAAAAGAAATGTTTTTCCTTGAAGCGAAATTTAATCCATTGAAAACAATCCTTCATTTGGATGGGTGTGTGTGTGTGTGTGTGTGTGTGTGTGTGTGTGTGTGTGTGTGTCTTAGTCTTTCAAGCTAAGATAGTCTATTATAGAGATTTGGGGGCATTTCTGATGTTCTCATTTGGTAAAATAAAATTGTGTAAGACTTCCCCCTTTAAAAACTACTATGCTGCTAGGAAAATTTCCTGCTACCGTCTGATTAATGTGTACTGGAATAGTAAAGAAGTGGTAGACATAAAGCACAGAAGTGGCTTTCCATAGGTCTTTAGACCGCCTGCCCAAATTTCGCTCAGCTTCCTCCACCAATCATGCCCCAAAGGCACACATTAATGTCCTTACTGCACAGAAGAGATGCTCTCAGCCAGTTCAAAGATCTAATATGCTGCCCTCTAAGTCCAAATGTTGCTTTTTTCTTTTTCTGTACAAAACACGTATATCCTCAAGGTTCCTGAGATAACTACATCCAAGTTTAAACTCTGGTCTTCCTGATGTTGGTCTGTTGGTTCTGGAGATGAGAACTGGAGTCTTGTTAATGATGTATTGGCAATCTGTGGGTGTTCCTAGCCAAAAACAGGTGGGGGTCAAGGGTAGGGACGTAAAGGAATTATGGGAAAAATAATTAGCAGCTGAAAGCAGCTATTACATAATCCTGGCTGCTTATTAATTTAGCAGAAGGAATGGCTTATTAAATTCTAATAGCAACAGCACAACTGCAAACAACCTAGCAATTAACAGTGCAGGGCCCATCATTTTGTTAATATGTTCTCTTCTTTTGGCAAGTGTATAAGAACAAAATTTATAGAAACAGATGGTCTTTTTCAGTAGATTATAGATGGTTTATTCCCCAGTCTTAGTATTAAGTGCTAATTGTGCATTCACCGTGAAAGACAAAAGAAGCCCTGTTGCTTTCTTTGTTGTAATTAACAGCTTGACTTTGATTCCCCCAATTTCCAAATTATGGGCTTTGTTATATACATGTTTTTTCTCACCTAGTATCTTCTTCTTCTGTCATCTTAATACGGTGTCTTTTTATAATCGTCTACTTTTTTTATCTGGGTAGTTCTGATTTCTGAGGTTTTAATACTGGTACAGAACAATTTTAATGAAAAATAAAAATCAGCTTTTATGGTTGTTTCTTCCTGTCTCCGCTCTCCCATCTCTCCCCTCCTCTAGGTTTTGGTTTTGGGTTTTTTTTTTTTTTTTTCCGCTTTGTTTTGTTTTTTTTGTATTGATCATGCCCTGACTTCTCGGGGAATGGGTTCCAGCAGTCCAGACTCCTTTCTGCTGGTTTTCATACAGTGTGCTCTCTGGGTGGGGCAAGTTGGCGCTTCAGTTGAGCCCAGTTACCTCTCTGGCTTCCTTCTTTTTCTGATCATTTTCCTTCATGTGTTTCAGGAAGCAATCTCAGCTCTTAGAGTGTTTAATATGCTTAATGCGAATATTAATTCTCTTGGCAAGAGTACTGCCTTTAGCTTGTTTGTTTTCAACAATGCCAACTAAGTGCCGTTTAACACTGGAGGCTCCTAGTTTTGCCAGGGTGACATTGGTGGGGTATCCCTCTTTGAACAGTGCCTGCTCCTGTCATGTCTACAATTATCATCACTTTTCTTGTAGAGTCGCGAACGTCTGTGGCGGAAGGAGCGGCTCCCTCCCTGTTTTCTAAAAGGCATAGAGGACAGATACCAGGTGCCTGTATGTTGTCTTGGGCATTTTGTAGAATTACTGGAAGATAACAGTTCTGGCTGAAAGAAAGGTATTTGTTTCTTAAATGTAAAAAAAAAAAAGTGCCTAGCTTTCATTTATGCTAAATGCCAGGGGTAAGGGTGAAATAGGGGTTCTACCTTCTAACAGTAAAATTTGGAAAAAATTAATGTAATCTTTTAATAGTTTTCAGAAACAGTTTTTGTTTCCTGTTAAATGTGTGATTGTCCGTATGCTTTTATCTTTTCTTCTCTAAAAGCATCACTAAATGAAAAAATAAGAAAGAGCACTGTTTAAAGCAGGCACAGTAAGAGAGGGGGTATTAACAGGAGGCCAACAAAAGATAGCAGAGTACACAGTTGCCTCATTAAATACTGATGATTTAAGTAAAAATTCTGATATATTTATATTGAGAATAGGAAAGAGCAGGAATGAGGGATATTGAAATAATGCTAAATCTTCAAGAATTAGCAGTGAGAAAATAGATAAGAGCTGACATAAATCAAGAAGTAGAATTATTAGTGTATTCTGTAGATACCAGCATGTAAATGCTAGAAACAAGGATGACTTTCTTTACAGGGACAGAATCTTGAGGAAGGATATAAAAAAGGTTATTAACCTGTTTTATTTCAGTGCGGGTTTTCCGTAGCTTTTAGAAATATTTTCATGAGATAGATAAAAATCATTCTTTAAGTACTAAGCCTATAGTATGGACTTGGAGAGTTCCTTTAGCCAGTCTATATATTATTTAGAAAATTATTAGATAAAAATGCCTCGTAATAGGATTCAATGCTGACTCGTGCAGAAGAGCAGAAGTGTGATTTTAGCTGTGTGAATTTGCATCTGCAAAGATAAGGTTTTCCAAGGGGAAAACTGGCTTCAAGTAATGAGGATTTGTGACCCAAATCTTTTCACACAGATAGAGCTGTCATTGCAAAGTCCTCAACAGTGAGTGCAAAAGGGACATGTGGAGCGTAGGCTTTTTCTCGCAGCCTGTTTCCATAGCTTTGAATGAAAGAGAGGAAAACCCTTCTTTTAATATTAGGTCAGGTCGACAATTCTGCACTTGGACAATTTTGCACCCCTCCAGGGGACACCTGGCAGTGTTTGGAGACATTTTGGTTGTCACAGCGGTGGGGGACAGGTTTGCTGCTGCTGTTGCTGCGACACGCGGGCCATCCCAGCATAAAGGGCTGTCCCTCTGGACGTGTCCACAGAAGCCCTGAGTTAGTCACTGAAAAGGTTCATGTGTCGTAACTGAGATGTTTTATATACTCGCCAGGAAACAGAAGATGCACTATTGTCTTTTATTTTACTTTTATTTTAAAGGACGGGTGCAGGCAGGAGTGAAGGCCAGGAGACAGGAGGAGAGAGGAGAAGGAAGCAGCACTTTCTTTTTATTCGGTTGCTTCTCCCGGGTCCCCAGTCTTGAACCCAGGACTTGCAATGTATTTGGGACTGCTCCCAGGTTTGCTAGACCACTAGGCCAGGACCCCCTCTATGCACTAGTTTCATTCTTTCTTTTTTTTTTTCTTCTTTCTTTCTTAGAGGAGTTGGAGGTACTATTCTTAATATTTGGTAGGTAAAATCCTTAACTGCTGAAAAGACTGTCCACATACATAAGGCAGTCAGTATTCTTTAATGTTGATTAGAATAAACTTTGCCAATAGGTGGGGTTTTTTTAAAGAGAAGGTGTAGGCAGGAATGAAGACTAGTAGACAGGAAGTCAGGAAGAGAGAGGAAGAAGTGGCATTTATTTATTGTGTTTAGTTGTTCGTCTTGGCTGTTCCCCCAACTCTGAGTCGCAAACCCAGATGCTTGGGATGTAAGTGGACGATGCTGACTGGAGGCCATGAATTTGACCTCTAAGTCACCAGGGTGTACCCAAATGGTTTTTGGTTTTTTTTTTAAAGTGAGCCTGAATCTATAAGCTGATTGTTCCACTCATTCATTCATTTACCGTACATGTTCTGGGTACGTGCTCTCTGCTGGCATTCTGCAAGGTAATGGGGATACAGACACCATTGAGGAGCTGACTCTGTCCTCAAGCTCCAAAGCTGTTTTCTCCTGACACAGGATTCAGAGTCTTTTAGAGACTCCTCTGCCCAATCAAACATATGACTACATTTTCTTTTAGGAAACTTCTAGAGATGCTTCATAGAACCTCTGTTTTTGTTGACCGACACCTTTGGGGACTAGTTGCCCTAATGACCAGCTAGGGCTCTTAGTTATCTTTTCATTCTGCGAGTTTCCTGCAGCACTCTTAACTCACCGAATATGCGAGAGTTGATATGTTTTCAATACAGTGGTTTAAATTAATATTCATTTGACATGGCCTTCGAAATAAAATGTTTCAGCAGGAGTCCAGCTTAACTAGACCACTCCTTCTAGGGCATTCTTTAGAGGATTTGTGAAAACACAAATTGTTGGTCCCATCACCAGAGTTTTTTGATTCAGCGAGCCTGAGGTGAAACCTGACAATTCATTTCTAACAAGTTCTCACATGCTCCTGATGCTCTTTGTCCTGGGACCACACTCTCTGAGAACCAGTGCTTTATATCTATAAAGGCTATGCTATCTATCTGGAAAGTTCTCAAAGCCAGCAATTGTGATATCATTTTCCTAGACAAATGATCTGAAGGAAACAGGAGAGCTGAATATTTTTATGGCTGACCTCATGAAGTCTGATGGCATTAGGAGAGCAATATTTAGAGCACTTAGAGAAGCCTGAAGGTTTCCATAAAAATCGGATGCTTGCTTGATGAATAGCACTACTCTAAAAATAGTTTCCAGCTACTCACGGCAAGTAGGAATCACCTCTGAAATATTTTGTCAACAATTACGGATGTGAGGTAGAAAGGTAGTTGAGAGGGAACAGCTAGACAGAATCAGTACTCCTGGATGAGACAGAAACCACTATGTACGAATCAAAATCTGCCCTTTCTCTCCTTGGCATGTGGCTAGACCCCGTTCCTCAGCGCCCCTGCAGTTTGGTGTGCCCATTGAGCTGGGATCCGGCTGATGCAGTGTGAAAGGCAGTGATCATCAGATCAAGCCCAGAAAAACCTCCTCCAGGAAAATCTCTTCCCTCCCTCCCTCCTCAAATGGAAAGCTTTTGCCCCCTGGATGTTGACACCCAGGGTGACCTTGGAAGTTAGGTTTCGAAGATAGCTGAGTGTCTGTCAGCCGAGCTTCCTGAGTGACTGCATGGAGCGGGCATACACAGGCCACTGCCACCATCCTCTCTCTCCCCTCAGTTACTTCACGGGAACATGACTGTGGTATGTCTGTGACCCGAGTTCATCTGTTACCACTGCTGACATCACTGGCCGTTCTTGCACACTTGGTTACAAAGAGAAGTAGCCCTAGTGATAGAGAAAGCAGGTGTATTTTCAAGTGGATAAAGATTCTTCTCAATTCTAAACCTACTTTTTGTGATCCTTTACATGTCTCCTTTCCATTGAAATTGAAAGGAAATTCTCATGCAATCTGAGCCTAGAATTTAAAACTACTCCTATATCAAAGGGGCCGAAAGGAATGATTTAGGTTTTTCTTTGCATTCCTCTGACAAAGCCTAGCATTTTCACTAGGCGATAGAAAAGACAAACATTTTTAAATTGGAAAGCTGAAAAAGCTGAGGAAAGGGGGAGGGGGGAGCACGTTCCAATAAGCTGTCTGTATTGTCCGAAGTGGAGGATATTATCAATTACTTTGAATCAAGAAATCAAAGTTTATAATTTTGGGGGGCACCAAATGATGTCCTATCTTCTAGATGCTCTAGGACATAGTTAAAGCATGTATCCCAAAGCTCTGTTTGGAATGCACAGACATTGTAATTAAAAGATTTGAAAACATTTCAGAAATAATGCACTTATTTAAAATATAACAGGTATATGAAATAATGGAATGTTAAAGGTTATTTCACTGAGAAACTTCATTTTACAAATGAGGAAATTAAGCCTCAGGGAAGTTAAATTGTTGAAGATCAGCCTACCTAGCTGGCGGCAGATGAGGGACTAAAACCCCTGTGTTCTGTCTCTAGGCATTGCTTTTTCTACCACAGTACTCTCTATTGCTCAAAAACTACTAGCCTGCTATCTTTAGGCAAAGCCAAACAAATATGCTGAAAAACCACACACACACACA
>RJWH01006527.1:0-56144 GCA_004363575.1 Solenodon paradoxus
CTCCTGAAAGGGTTCTGTTTGCATACTTTAAAAGCTGCTGCCTGCTAGTCAGGCTGGATCATGCCTCTGACTGAAGTCCTAGTGGGAGATTAGGAGGCCTGGATGCCCCACCTTGCTGAGCTCTTCCCCCATCCAAGTCGCCGTATCACCCTCGAAGGAGTCTGTGCACAGCTTGCCCAGCTCTAGCAGCCACTCCCCAAGGGACAAGCTCTCTAGGTCACCAGCTCTGATGGCTAACGCAGCGCCATTCACGAGCCCCACAGGATGACAGCAGAGGAAGAGGCAGTTCTTAACCAAGGAGCACTCTTCAGCCCCAGGCTCAATACCCAGGCCAGGCACAGGGGCAGTGGACGGAAATGTCCGTAGCCCAGCTTCTCCCTGTAAGGAGCAAAACTGTACACAGCAAGTCGTCACTTCAAGTCTTCCGTGGAGTCTTAGAAATGACAACTTTAAGCAAAACGGCCTGAAACAAAAGCTGGTCCTCAAATAATGTTTTGTTCACTCTCCGTCAGAAATGTATTTTTTTTCCTTACCAACATTATCAACGATGTTGAACCAAATATTATAGGGGATCTGGACCTTCCCAGCTGCTGTCTGTCACTGGTTTCCACCCACACGCATCTACGTGCTGACCGTGATCTTCCCTTTGGAACACGGGGAGGGGGGCGGGCCTTGGCCTGTCTTCAGCTACTCACTTACTCGGAAGCATCATACAGTTACAAGAGTTTGAAAGACAGCCTAGAGCTTGAAATAGGCTGATGGACACTGAAGCAAAAAGACACTAGTTAAAAGTAACGAGAAAAAAGTTAAATATACAGTTGAACTCCTAATACTTCAGTGTTAATGGTGGAGGGTAAAGCATAACTGTACCATGAAGGTTACAAGCCCACAGTGTTACAAAATAACTAGGCCTAGAGTACTGTTTTCACTTTACGTGCAGTGTAAAAAGATGCAAATTGGGACATCAAACGTGGAGTAGTGTGTAAACAGGATATGTATGTTTACAGTGGGATTTTATTCAGCCATGCGGAAGAAGGATATTCTGCCATTTACAACATGATTGGAACTTGAGGACACTAGACTAAGGGAATCAAGTCAGGGAAGGACAAAAGCTGTAGGATATCACTATACTGAAATCTGAAAGAGCTGACTTTGTAACGGGGAAATAAAGTGAGAGCCAGGGAACTTAGCCCTCCAGAAAAATGGAGGAATCTGTGAAATGTTCTTAGCATGTCATCTAGTTACAGGTAAACTAAACTAGAAGAGACACAGACAATAAATTGAACTCATGTTCTCCCAAAGGCACAAGAAAACTTGTAATCCGCGTCTTCAACCAGCAGACCCCAGACATAATCCCGCCTGTAATGCAAGTACTTCCCCTCCCTTGACATGTACTTTGTATAATCTGTGTCCCCTCCAGTGGGTAAAGTAGATTTGAGACACTTCACTGGTGTCTCCTGGTAATAAACCTAATTTCCTTTTGTCAGTTCCATCCTTTTGAGTACTGGTCTCTTTGGGGTGGCCGGCGGCAGGTCTGGGTCTGGTAGCAAATTCAGAGAAACAGACACTAAATAGCATTCACCAGGGGTTAGGAAGTGGCACAGTGTTCATCAAAGAGCACAAACTTCCTATTAAGATGAGCAAGTTCTGAGGATCTTGAGTACAGCATAGTGATTCTTGTTTATCATACTGTGCTGTGTACACTTGAAAGTTGCTAAGAAAACAGGTCTTAAATTTTCTCACAGCAAAAAAGGACAACCAGTGATGGATGTAGGTGCCAGGCATTCATTTCTTTGCACTCTACAGGTGGATACTCAGTCCATTGTATAACCTAAATGTAAACAGTTTTCCAGGCTAATTCTGTCTCAGTGCAGCAGGGAAAAAAATCTAATACTTAGAGAATGCGCAAAGGCAGAAATAGAAAATTTCTTCTTTCCATTATGTTTATCAGTCTTACTTTGGCTTTCTCTTTTGAAATCTATATTGATTCAGTGGCACTTCTATGTAAGGCTTTTAGCCATTTAAATTTTATCATGATTTCTAAGGAAAAAATGTTCTGTCATCCATGGGGAGTGTTGCAGAGAGAGGAGAATGGATTTGATCATATTTTCTTGTCTGTGGATAGAAAACTGTATTTGGAGATGGAAGTGCACAGAGTAACCCTCCACTATATCTGACGATATGGTCTAAAATCAATCCGTAAAAGACAATGGTAATTTCTTGCTAATGTTGTAATTAATTAAACAAGGGCATTTCCTAGAGCTGCTATTAAATAGATAAAGAAAACACCCGCAATCTGCGCTTGAAAAGACAGAAGTGCCTTATCGCACAATTATGGAAGCTAAGTCCAAAATCTAAGTGTCAGTAGGGACTGTCAGAAAGACGCTGCTCCATGCCTTTCTTCCATCTTCTGATGACATCTGGCAACTCGGGCTGTTCCTCCGCTGCCTCTCTCCACTGTCCTGCCTGTGTTTCTGTCTTAGGGCATCATGTCTATTGATTTAGGATACTCCATAAGACCTCATCTTAACTGATCTAGTTAAGCTGATCTAGGGCGGAGGGACAAACCGTCTTGCCCTATGAGGTTCCTTACAGACTGATGAATACACAAATGAATATCAGGTCCAGTAAGGGAACGCCCACACTTGATAACATACATATGAAACATGTATATTTCGAGGGAGCCAGCGGGAGGGGCGGGGCAGACCAAAGACATTCGTTCTCTGCTGAGCTGGGGAAGGGCCCTGGGCCATCCAGGACGGAGGAAGAGGGGCTGCGCGTTGAGGGAATTTGGGCCTGGGCCCTCTGAAGGCAGGATTCAGAAGGCCTGCTGGTGGGGCAGCGGTGAGCACCAGCAAGTTTTAATGAGAAAGAGTGAAGTCACAGAAAGCTCTTCAAGAGCTGCCAGAGAGAGAGAGCTCCCTGTCCGGCCTGCCCCCAGGTGTCCTAAGGGTGAAGATTCAAAGGCCGCTATTGAAAAGAGGAAGCAGATTCACAGGAAGAGGAGATAAAGGGCAGAGATTCAGGTGGAGCTAAGTTAAAGAGACCTACGCCTCTAAATGCTCCTTTGGTCTTGCAGGGAAACATCATGGTGCCTGAAGGCGTAGGCATCTTCTACTCATCTGTTTTTGAGATTATAAGAAATTGAAGTTCACTAAAAAGTAAAGCGTTCATCCCAGAATACTACTTAAAAGTGAAGAATTTATCCCAGGACACTACCTGTGGCTGCTGCAGAGGCTCCAGCGCCAAGTTGCCTAGGGGACAGCTCGTCAGTAACAAGTCAGAGGTGATAACAGCCTCCTGGCAGAAGGAATCAGCGAGCCCCCAGGATCTCAAGGGTTTGCCTGGCAAGGAGGTGAAGGTGCTAGAACACAATCCCCCGTCTCTCAGAACTGGCCTCCTGTCTGTACCCCACTGTGCCGTGAAGAACCAAGGTGGTGGAGGACAGTCCCACAGGCAGGGGAGAAGCTGCAGTGCTTCTAACCGTTTCCTTAATCAAAGGAGCCGTCCACCACTGCCCGGGCCTCCCCTTCTCCTGATCCGTGAATGGTCTTTCTCCCTGAGGAATCTGTGATATTTCCTTCGCGTGTAATCTAGATACAGGAAAACTAAACTGGGAGAGACAGAGACGTGAAGTGAACCAGTTTTCTCTTCACTGGGAAAACTAGAAGAATGTACTTTAGGAAGGTCTGAATCCAAAAAATAAGTCTGTCTTCTATGAAATTAATCTTCTAGTCACTGGTGACCCCCTCTTTTCTTCCCCACACCCGAGGACCTCTTTCCAGGCCTCAGCTCAGGATGTAAATCATCGGTCTGCTGACTTCCTCACATTTACTGCCATGAAAATTCTCCATATGTATGTTGTTAAATTTTGGCATATTTCTTACTAGTTGTGCCTCCTGTTAATGTGTTCGCTCATCCAGCTGGTGAAATACCTCAGAAAAATGGCGGCACTTTTCCTCTGACCCCCACAGAGGGATGATTTGTCTTGACTGAAAGTAAGCATGGCTTCTTAGACAGAGAATTATTTACAGATAAAATTTTATCTGTATGATTCCCATCCCAAACTACAGTTCTCTAGGTTATAAGGGAACAGTGTTTACTTCTCTTAGAGGGGTAGAAGATTAGGGCCTTATGATGCTTCTTGATTCAGGGAAGAACAAAACGGTCAGGAGAAAGGCCGGAGTGTCCTCTTCGCCTCTGGCTTGTCCTCCATCGTCCTCTGCACAGGTAGCCTTCCTGTCAGAGTGTAGCATCTACAGAGATCAGTTCTGAGAGAATCGGGGTGTCCGTTGTAGCCCCTTCACTAGTTACAAGTGGAATTCTCTTTTTTCCAAATTATATTCTGAGATAACCGGTGGTTAGGATTTTAATTTGTCTTTTATGAGAATTTAATTCAACCCATAATAATCTGACCTCTGGCCCACAAAATTTCACGTCCTTCCTACAAAATAGATTCACTCCAAAATTCTTAACATGTTTTAGCACCAACTCTAAGTCCCAAATCTCATTTAAAAAAAAAAAAAAAAATCAACTCCAAAAGTCCCAAATAATCTACATTCAGGTATGGCTGAGATACTGAATGGAAGGGAATGGGTCCTTTCTGAAGCAAAATTCCTCTCCATTTTTAAACTCATGAAACTTAGAAAACAAGGTATCTGTCTGCTTTCAAGACATAATGGGGTAGCTCCCGAGAAACATTTGCATTCCGAAAGAAAGACATTGGAAGGGAAAAAAGTGCCAGAATATAAAGAATTTGCAACTCAGAAGGAAAAAGTCCACTAGAGTGGAGTCTAAGAATAACTGTGACTTGATGTTCCCCTCCCTGGGCTGGCTGGGCGTGGCCCGCTCCCTGTGGGCCCATAACCCAGGCCTCTGCTTCTGTCATCTGTCCTGGAAGTCACGTTTGTCTTCATCTCACTCTGTCTTTATCCCTCTTGGTGCAGGCATGAAGTGTTTCTGCTAGTATCAAATTCTTCAAACCTTTTTTGGTCTCCATGAGATATCAAGGGGTCTCGGGCAAGCGTCCTCCATAGATGCTTCTTAGAGAACCACATCTTGTTTCTGGTGGTTCTCCGGCCACAACTCCAGCCTTGTCCCAGAGCAGGCAACCTAGATATTCCGAGTCACTCATCACTGGTTCTTTTTTTCAAACTTAGCAACTCCTTCATTGATTTATCTCCTTCCCTCTTTACTATAAGCAGAACACAGAAACCAGGTGACTCCTGCTCCTTCCTGGGAGCTCTCTGCAGTGAAGCATTCCAGTTTATCACTTGCAAGTTTTATTTTCAACACAGTCGCTGTAGTCAAATTCTCTGCCACTTTGTCATGAGGGTCACCTTCCCTTTACACCCAGTAACATTCCTCATTCCATCTGAGACCTCACTCAGATCGTCTTTAACATCCATATTTTAATCAACTTCTTCTTCAAGCAATGCAGGCTTTGTCTATCACGCGCTCGGAATTCCTTCTGCCTCTATCCATTACTGAAACTCAAAGCCACTTTCACAGTTTTAGATACTTATTCCAGCAGCAGCCCACTTCCTAATATCAAAATCCTGGCTTCAGAGTCCCTGGATTGAGTGCCCACCCTATTCCAATAGAACCTCATTGCAGCATTTGCATCTGCAACAGTGTTATTTCCACATAAGGCCACATTTGGAATGTGAAGGGGTTACGAATGCAACATAACTTTCTTTTTTGGGGGGACACAGTTTGGAAGTTCTGTGACTGAATTTTCTTTTCCACTTAACGGCAACTGTCCATGGAGCAGGAGGTACAGACAGAGTGACCTTGAACTACCTCTGAGGATGAGTTGTAAAATCGGTTCAAGAAAGACACAACTATAGTTCTTTTTCTTCATAAATGGTATAAGTGAATTGAACATGGGTACTTGTTTCTACACTTTTCTGAAATCTCACCCACATCATAGTGAAGGGATGAAATAAGAGAAAGAGTTCAGGACAAAGAACACGGGAGAGGGAATGAAAGCCATAAAATTCTGGAAACTGGACAGCAGACAGACGGGAGCACAAACTGATTTAACAGGCGGGAGAGGCTGAAAGCCGACCTTCCCCTGTGAGAGGAGAGAGGCCCGCACTGCCTCCCCGCACAGGTACGCACAACGCTACTTGGCAGAGGCTTCCAGAACCTCCAAGAGTGAGGGACGGGAGCTAGTGACCGGGGGGCTGACTGGGAATCTGTGGGACACAGCACTCTGCTTGACTGAGCTCTGTAGGCATGTTTGTTTTTAACCAACTAAAGGTTCGTGGGAACGTGGCATCTACCGAATCCATCGACCCCGTTTGCCCGACAGTACGTGTCGTCACATTTTGGTAATTCTCACAATATTTCAAACTTTTTTTTTATTATTCTATTTGTTATAATGACTGGTGATCCGTGACCTTTGATGTATCATTGTAATTGTTTGGGGGCTTCACAAACACCCCTCTAAGACAGCGAACCTAACTGATAACAATGTACGTTCTGACCACTCTGCTCCTCAGCTGTCCCCCAGTCTCTCCTTTCCCTCAGGCCTCCCTGTTCCCCGTGAAACGAGACTACTGAAATGAGACCGGTTAGTAAGCCTATAATGTGCTCTGACTATTCAGTCCGAAGAGCCATGCATCTCTCACTTTAAATCAAAAGCTGGAAATTATTAAGCTGAGTCAGAAAGGCTTGTTAAAAGCCACGATAGACCTCTTGCACTAAAAAGCCAAGATGTAAATGCAAAGGAAATATCCTTGAAAGAAATTAAAATGGCTACTCGAGTGAACACATGAATGATAAGTCAGACAGCCTACTGCTGGTATGGAAGAAGCTGGAGTGATGGGGATAGAAGATCAAACCAGAAACAACATTCCCTTCAGAAAAAACCTAATCTAGAGCAAAGCCTAATCCAATTCTATGAAGACTGAGAAGTGAGGAAGCTTCAAATGAAAGTTTGAAGTGAGCAGAGATCAGTTCATGAGGTTAAAGAAAGCAGCTGTCTCCATCACATCCAAGTGCAGGCGAAGCAGCAAGTACTCATGTGGAAAACATGCCAGTTTCTCCAGAAGACTGAGCTGAGATCACTGAGGAAGGGGCTGCACTAAACAGCAGATTCCAGCATAGATGGAACAGCTTTCTCCTGGAAGAAGTTGCCCTCTGGGACTCGCATCGTTACAGAGGAGAAGTCAGTGTCTGACTTCAGAGCTGCAGAGGACCGGCTGACCTCGTGTTGGGGCTGATGCAGCTGGTGACTTGAATTGAAGCCCCAGCTCATTTGCCATTTTGAAGATCCCAGGGTCCTTCAGAATTATGCCAAATATACTCTGTGCTCTGTAAATGGAAGAACAAACCCTGGATAACATCCCATCCATTTGCAAAATTGTTTAGTGAATGTTTAAAGCCCACTATTACGACCTAGTGCTTGGGGAAAAAAATAATAAAGATTCCTTTCAAAATACTGTAATATTATTGCTTATTGATGATGTACCTGGTCACCTTAGAACTCTGATATACTTCTACAAGGAAATTAATGTTTTTTTCATGACTGCTAACACAGCCATTCTGCAGCCTATGAATCAAGGAGTGATTTTGATGTTCTTGTCTTATTATTTAGGAAATATGTTGCATAATAATGCTGTAACTGTCATAGATAGTGATTCCTCTCATGGTTCTGGGGAAAGTTAATTGAAAATCTTCTGGAAAGGAATGGATGTTCTAGATGTCTTTAAGAGCAGTGATGATTCATGGAAGATTAAAAAATCAATATTTATAGGAGTCTGGAAGAAGTTATTTCCACCCCTCATGGAGGATGTTGAGGGCTTTAAGGCTTCAGAGGAGGAAGTAACTGCAGATGTGGTGGAACTAGCGAGAGAACTAAAATTAGAAGTGAAGCCCGAAGATGTGAGTGAATTGCTGTAATCTCATGATCAAACTTGAGCAGATGAGAAGTTGCTTTTTTGTGGATGAAAAGAAAGTGGTTTCTTGAGATGGGTTCTATCCCAGGTGAAAATGCTATGGACCTTGTTGAAATGACAACAAAGCATTTAGAACATGACATAAACTTAGTTGATAAAGCAGTAGCAGGACTTGAGCAGACCGACTCCGCTCGGAAAGAGGTTCAACACTGGGTAAAATGCCATCAAACAGTATAACCTGCTACTGAGAAATCTTTTTTGGAAGACCGAGTCAATTGTTGTGACAAACTTCAATGCTATCTTATTTTAAGAAATTGTCACAGTCACCCTTAACCTTCAGCAACCACCACCCTCATCAGTAAGCAGCCATCAACATTGTGGGAAGATCCTCCATCAACAAAAAGACCATGACTCACTGAAGGCTCAGGTAATGGTTATCAATTTTAGCAACAAAGCATTTTTCATTGATACACACATTTTTTTAGACATAATGCATTGCAGTATAGTATAAACATTGTTTTACAAACAATGGGAAACCAAAAAATTCCTGACTCACTTGGTGGTGATACTGGCTTTATGGTGTTGGTCTGGAAGTCAGCCCATATTGTCTCTGAAGTGTGCCTGTATAAACAGCAGTTAAGTTCTCTGGATCCTGCCTCTGTCCTGTTTAACTAGACAACTGCTTTCCTTCTCCCCGTATGCACAGGGGATCTGGACTTGAGAAACCTAACAGACATGAATGTGAAGGCACGGCTGGAAATTATGAGATCAGAGCAAATGTCAGAAAATTCTGGCATTCACCCTACACCCCCAGTTGAGAGGATATTCCTCACTGGAGAAACTAATAAGTCAAGAAAACAAAGACTTATAGAAAGTTGTGGAGTTCTTCCAGAATGGAGGATCCAAGCTTCCTTCCACCTGGATCCAAGCTTCCTTCCAGCCCTGGATCCAAGCTTCCTTCCAGCCCTGGATCCAAGCTTCCTTCCACCTGGATCCAAGCTTCCTTCCAGCCCTGGATCCAAGCTTCCTTCCAGCCCTGGATCCAAGCTTCCTTCCACCTGGATCCAAGCTTCCTTCCAGCCCTGGAGAGCCACACACTCAGACATGGGCGCCAGGAAGATTCTCACAGTATAAACACTGAGGCTCCCAGTATCACAGAGAGAGACAATAAAGGGAAGAAAGAGGAAACAGAGAGAATGCAGAAGGCAGAAGAAAACTTAAAAGATAAAAATAGTGCATATCCTTAGAAAATAGAGACCATTATACCTGGAAATAAAAACAGACATCAAAGGAAAAGGAATATTTAAAGGCAACAAATTGATGACTTCTTGGAAATTTAAAATATAAGATCAGAAATGAGAAGGATTAGAAGAGAACAACTGAATAAACTTCCAAGAATTCTTTTTTTAAAAAGATAGGAAGAAAATGATTTTTGAAAGGAAAGCCTAATATCAAAAAAGTAGTTTTAGAGAAGAGACTCAGTAAATAATGCAAGAAAATGGTACTGAGTCAAAAGATAAAACTAGTCAGATTCAAAATACCTATATTGTGCCTAACAAAGTCATATTTTAATATTGTCACAATGGATATTTGTTCTTCAAAAATTCTCAAGATCAATCCCATAGAGATAGTAAAATATCACAGCCATACATAGACCACATATAAATATAACTATAATGTATGCATAGCAAATATATTATAATAATTTACATTGCTAACGTACATCAAACTCAGAATCAAATGATCTGAAACTCCTTAAAAGCAATGACTCTAGAATTTTGGTTCATAAAAAGTATCTAGCAGACTTCCATAACTATACAAATAATCAAGGAAGCAAAATAATATACAAGCACATTCTCAAGATATCTGTCTCCTTATATCTTCTTCAGGAAGCTGAAATGTAGTTATCAAACTTCATGCTGTGCTAAAGGAAGTTGGGATGTTTATGGTCATTTTGGGAAACAGTCCATGTTTTCTTACCTATTTTCAGGGATATCGAATCTCCTATAGTTCAGTCCTTTAACGCCTGCATGGTGTTACCTATCCATCCTTCCATCCATCATCCATCCGTCTATCCATCCATCCATCCTTCCTTCCATCCATCCATCCAGCCATCCATAATCCATTCATCCATCCATCCATCCTTCCATCCATCCATTCATCCTTCCATCCATCCATCTATACATACAGAAAGGGCTTCCCTGGGTCACTGCACCTGGTCTATCCTTTACCTCCCTCAATTCCAGGTAAAGGTTCTGCAGCACCTGCTGAGGACTTGGTCGTGAGTTCCTGGGTCTTCCACTTTAACAAAAAGCAGAGAGCAAAAATTGCTTCTTCCTATTCTCTAAGGTCTCATCACACTTTTTCACATACAGAGGAATTTTAATGAACTTGACAGACAGAATTGAATGTCAAATTTTCATCTTTGTAATATAATTACATAATTCAATAGCTTATAAAATGTAAATAGAATTACACTGCTAAGCATATATATATATATGTATATTGTAAGTATACACACACATATATATAATTTTTTGTTATAATTTCTGCCTTGGGGACTATTTAAAAAATTTTTAAAAATCATTTATGCAAAATGTTCACCATGATACCCAGTATAGGATAAAACACTCAATATACAGTAACTACAGTAAGTGAATTGGTTGAAATAACTTGTTTTGAAGATTGTTAATAGAAATTCTAAACATATTTTTGCCTCAGAAACAATATTAAAAGGAGATAACTTGACCACTAGGATATATCGAAAGACAGTTTAGACCCTTAAATGATTTGAAGTATGGAAATTTAGAGTCTCTATTTAAATCAGTGCTAATTGACTAACATTCGTTTAGAGCTTGCCATGTGCTGGGTGGTTAGAACGTCCACTATTCTGCCATGTGTTTGGTGCTTCCGACTGAAGACAAGGCTTCCCTGATCAACCCTTGTGTAAATTATGCTCAAAGTGTGGTTTGAAGATGGGGCCTCTCCAATCTGTTATTGGTCTATGATTCAAAAAGGACATTAATTGAGAGTAAGCATTTAGAAAACTTCACAGCTATTTGACAGAGTAATTTTATGTCTGCTGATTCAGTAATTACAAAAATGGAACTGACAGTTTTATCTTATTTTTTGATTATTTGTATCATATTTTACAAGAGTTTGGGCTCATAATGGATTGGTGTGGGCAGAGTGTGTGTGTGGGGGGGGTGGTTTACAGGTCCTCGGTACAGTTAGACCAGAGAAAATTTAAGCTTAGATCCAAAGTGAGTCCCTACTCTTAGTCCAGCAGATCACCCTTCTTTATTTTCTTCATAGGAATTACCACTATCTACTTATTTAATTTTCACTTTGTCTCTCTTCTTCTAGTCTTTGAGAGGTCTTTCCTGAACTCATCACCAGTAGCTACAACATTGTCTAACATGCATACTAGGTGCTAAATAAATTCACATCCCTGAATCAGTGGGTTAACTTTCAGCTCGTTTGCCCATAATAATTGCTTCCACACAAGGTTGGCAATGTTCTGTGTCTGTGAGGGCTGTAGAACTGTGAGCTGGGGAAGACCTTCTCCAGACCTGAGGTTTCAAATCCCTGGCTCCAGCGAAGCTTTCAGATTTTTCAAATAACGTCTTCGGAGACAGAGCTGTGTTTTCTAACCAATTCACATGTTCATGGTAAACGTTTTTTAAACTCAAGATGTGTAATCAACTCTATATTGCTAACATAGTTGTGTGAAATACTCTATGTGCTTGGGGCAATGAAGTCTTATTTTTTAAGGGTTTTCACTTATTTTCAGACCATTTTCTAATCCAGAACAACCTCTCTTGTCCTATTAGTGAGAATTACAGATTCTTCACTGTCTTGGTTAATAGAGTGAGTTAATTTAGATCCCTGGATGACTAAAGGAGGGTGGATATTTTTAGTGATTCTAAGGACTGGAGCTTGGCTTGCCGCAGGCAGTATTAACGCTCCTGTTGATGCTAAGAAGGGGCGACGAGGAGGTGTCCGTGGCAAGGCTTTGGGGGGCGGTGGGGGAGGCTGGGAAACAGGGAAAACTGTTTTTCAATTCCATAACGGCGAATACCATCGCTGTCCTTACAGAAGGTCAGGACTGCAGCCGCTGAAGCCGACACATAATCGACAATTTGATGACAGTGTCTAAGAAAACAGAAAAGGCAGCTAATCTCCCCCCTACCGATAAAGCTGTCCGAGGTAGATCAATTCAGTCGTGGTTGTTAGGAAATTACACTTGCTTGATGCGCCCCAACCGATCATGTAGTTTCCTAGGAAACATCCTTTTTCACTTAAATCTAATTCTGCCATGTTGTGGATCTGATGAGTCACTCAGCCTGACTTCGTTCTCACTTCCCTGCCCGCGTTGCACAGACCCACCAGCTGGAAACCGCCTGGATGAAGTCCAAATATCGGCGCTTTTCACCTCGTCCTTGGTTTAACTCTTGTGTGTCTGCCTTCGAAGTCTAATTGCTTCCCCGATGTGAAGGCCCAGGCATAATGAGGGAGTGATGTGAGAAAGTGTTTAGCATCAGTGTCTCTCAATTTCTTGGTTATTAAGCTATATGTCAGCTTCTAGCTTTATAGGGAAAACATTGCTAGCAGAGAGGGGGTTTTTTTCCCTTGGAAACTGTACTGGAATTTGATGAATTTTATTTAATGTCAGGTTCCTAACACACTTTACTGTAAGGTAGAGGGAGAGAGGGAGAAGCTGGAGATTGAGAAGACACAAAGAGGGTAGGGAAGAGAGAAGAAGGAGGAGGAGGAGAAGGAGGAAGGAGAGGGAGGAGGTGGAGGAGGGAGTTAAGAGCAAGAACACACAAGAGAATTTCTGCAGATGTTTTCATTCTTTTCTGAGTCAATTAATAAAAGCATTGCCCCCCCACCCCCAGAATAGAGCCTGAAGATACTACAACTATAATTTTATTTGTGAAATGCAGTGCTGTGATATGCTTTTTAAAAGTTAAAACGTCAGTGAAAGGAGCCTAACCCTCCTATCGAATCCTGAATCCACGTTCATGGAGCTGGTATATTCTAAGCCCATTTGTCTCTTTGGTAAACAGGAGGAAGGGGCATGGACGTGAGACTGGGTGTGAATAGAGTTCTCAGACAGCAGCGTCCCTGAGCACTCCCGCGCAGCAGAGAGCACCCCGGAGCAGGGCCCCGAGGGCGGGCTGTGGGCGCCCTCACAGGTCTGTGCTCAGTCAGCCACGTTGTCCTGTAGACTCACTGAGCTGACTGTGCGTGGACCCATGTCAATGTAACCTGGTGTGAGATGTGATCAGATACTCACACCTCCATCTAAAGGTGGACAAGGCCGTTGTTGACCAGGAACAGTGGGAGAGCCACCGGGTGGGTGGTGCAGACTGGCAGGGGGAGGGCTCAGTAGGCGACAGTGGGCGGTCTGTCAAAGCGGGGAGTACAGTGGCCTGTTTACAGATGGGAAAATCAAGGCCTAGAATTGGTAAATGCGCTGCCCAAAGTCACGGTTTAGGGAGTTACAGGACAAGTGCCCAACTGTGACACCTGTGACCTGTATGTCTAAGCTGCATTCCTTCTCAGGGGCAAGATGAGAGATTGTAGAGCCTGGGAAGTGCTGCAGCTGAGACTTCAGACCCTCACCAGTGATCGCTGTCGTCTAAGCCCGGAGGCGTTGCATCAATGTGGCTCAGACAAAGGCACGACCACTGCAGTCAAACACAAACAAGCAAACAAAAGAAAACAAAACAAGCACAAACTCTTAGAACAGAGTGGTGTTTGCCAGAGGGGATGGGGTGGGGGTGCCAGGGCATTTAGATGAAATAGGTAAAAGGGATCAATTATATAGTGAGGGATGGAAACTGGGCTTTTAGTAGTGATGATGATATAGTATATACAAATATCAGATTATAATGCCATATACCTGAAACTTATATAATATTATATACTGAGATGTTAGCTCAGTAACCATTTATTAAAAACAGTCAAAATAAATTTGCAGTAAAATTACCTGGAGCAGGATGGTCTATTATAGGCTAATGAATATAGCATCGCCTAAGTCCCAGGAAGAGTCTTTATTCCTAGGATTTGAGAAATAAGGATGGTACATTCGACACCACTTTTGTGCGGAGTTCCTAAAGCCGTCCTTCATTTCGACGCCGCAGGGAGGAGTGAGGAGGATGGAGTGTGGCGCTAGCCTGGTTGCGTCGCAGGGATGGCTGGAAACACCACCTGTGGTTGGAATCGTAACCACCTACGCACTTCTCTTCAGCCTTCTTTGAACACTGATCGGACAGATGCCCTCGATGTAGAGACTGGAAAACCAGTAGGCTCGCTCTAAGACCATGCTTAGTGAACAACGGACCACCATTCAGTGACATGCAACCATAAATAGGACTGTGGGTTTCAACTGGTCTTGGCTTGAGTGAGCCGGGCTAGACTCCTGTGTCTGAAGCTGTCTGTGAGCTGGGCCGTGCAGGCTCCGGAGCCTCTGCTGATGTGCCCCTCATCCTCTCCTGAGTCCACTGGGTTCGTCTCAGCATTTTTTTTCCTGGTGATGCCAGAGGCCTCAGAGCAGAAGTGGAAAGACGCAAGGCCTGTGGAAGGGAGGGTCGAAGCTGACATACCGTCGCTTCCACTGAGTTCTCTTGGCCAGGAGGAGTCAGAGAGTAGAGGCTCCAAGATGTGCATCACAGTGAGAGGGCACTGCCAGTCTGAAAGACAAAGGATCTGGGTACAGAGAGGATGAAGAAGGGAAGCTGATCATACAGTCTACCCGAGATGATAGACCACATTTGCAAGTCAGTGCTGATACCAGTGGTGTGAAATTGGCTCTTCATTCATAATGAGCTTGTTCATTCCCTCTGTTGTTAAAATGCACTGTTTCTACTCCACGGAGTTCAAGGGAGAATGGAGAGAGGAAAAGGCATGTGAAATGACCACGGCGAACATGGAGGAGCCACCGATCCGGGGCTCTGCCATCCTCCATGCTGCTGCTGCTGCTCAGTCCACTCATTCCCCACTCATTTCCCCTCAGAAATGTTCTTTCCCATGTTCCAGAGGACTTCTTCCTGAGGTTGGGAGATTCAGTTGCAAGATTCTGTATTCTCTGTTTCACCCGATTTTAGTCTCTTATGTGCTACCATTGACAATGAAGATTATGCAAGCAGTTATTTTTCAGGAGGCACAGATGTTGTTTGTTTCATTTGCGAACCCAAGCCCTTATTGGTCTTACTTTTAAGGTCCATTTCCCAGGAATCATTCCATGCACAGAACAATAAAGAGCTTCAAATGACATTATTAATATCTAAAGTCTCATTAAATTCCACTCAGTTTTAAAATGTCCCCAAATCTCTGGAGAGTTCTGAATATAAATGTTCATTTAACCTACCTTTAAATTGCAGTATTTCAACAGAAGAAGGAATCAGATTTTGGTCAGCAATTGTTACATAACAGCTGTTTCCAGAGGACTGTTGTCTGTTCCCGTTTCTTTCAGACATTTGAATTTGCAATTACAGGAAGAAGGCTCTTCTTCAGCATCAGATTGCCTTTCCCTTCAGGCTTAGAACAACTTCTTTCCTGGCTTTTTTTGGGGACAGTCAGTGCATAGGTCTCTGTCTTAAACTCCAGCAAAAATGTTGCAAGCCCATCTGGATTACAACAGTGACAGTTTCTGTCACTGGAGATGTACACAAGATTAAGCCAGAGAGAATCAAAAGTTCACTGCAACTCTCGGGAGACTCGCTAGGACAGCTTGTGACCTGGTTGAATTTAGAGTTGTTTTTCTAAAATTTGGTGTATCAGCAGGCTCAAGCGCGCTTCCCAGTGTGAAGCTGATTCTGGATGTAGTGGAGGAAGGCCAGTAGCAGACAACAGACGCAAAGTCACTGAGGAGCCCATCCATGACCTTGGGGAGATGGAGCAGGCCCCATTGCTGTGCCTCGGTTATTCGGTGGGAAGAAGGTTGCAATGGAAAATAGGAGCAAGATAGTTGTAGAATTACAGAAATATGTAGTAAAAAGATAGACCTATATTGGGGAACAAGACTGAAAAATCCAGCCAAAACACATCAGCTAGACCTGGGACCCACGAAGAACATTAAATTAACCATGGTTCACACCGAGGCTCTGTGTTGATACTGACTTGAATACCTCTGACCCTCAATCCTATGACACAGTCACTGAGGAGCAGTTCTGCTGACGTGTGACCTTTCCTCCATCCATCTCCACCTCTGATAGAGAACTTTTCACTCCTGGCACTGAGATCAAACTGAGAGGTGATCTTGAACCTGTTTCTAAACTGAGAACTTTATGTAATGAATAGAGTTTCCCAACAGAAAGTTGGGATTTCAAAGAGCGTGAACTGACTTTCGAGAAGACGTTGGGGGGCACAAATCACGTGGAAGTAGAAAACTGTTACCAGTCATAAGCCAAAGGAGCACAGAGCGGAACGGAGCTAGATCTGAGGATCTGACGTGTCATAATAGAGGTTCCGGCTGAAATGGAGAGAACTAGGGAAGGAGTGGATCGACCTCTTTCTGTTTCAGACTCTTGCTAGGGACCTCACATTGGTGAACGCCAGTCAGAACCCAGAGAGTGAGGGACGGGGTTAGACCTTGGGGACACAGTGCCTGGTAAAGAAGGTGGAGAATGGATAGAAGGGAGGGCAGTGAGGAAGGATGTGAAAATATGTAACATGATCAAAGCCACTGAAAGTGTTTGGTCTATTGGCCCTGACTTCTCTTTGTATAAATTACTCTCTGTGCCTTGAACAGTCTTCTACTTATCAGAAACTGTACCTTAGATGTGAAATATTTCACAAATGCTTTCATACTGTTTTACTGGTTTCTCGGTATAGAATCTTGGAGATTTGTTTGTGTTGCTAAAAAACAAACCAAAACAAGGACAGCAGAAGTTTGTGTACTGACATGTCACGTCACCTCCATTTCACTGAGAGGGACGCTCAAGACCCCTGCAGGAGCTGAGACCGGTCCGCATCCCTTGAGTGAGGTCACCGAGTGGGCCAACACTGAGGTGTCCATGTACCTTTGAGATTTGTTGAACTGCAAGAGTGTCATGGGACCCACTGTGTTCCATATGAACTAACATGTCCCAGACACAAGAAAGGTTCTTAGGAGGGGTGGAGGGGGAGGAAGACATCACAGAATTAGAAAATGTCTTCCTTTTAGAGACCTGACTAAAAATGCCTGCATGTCTACTGCTATGCCAATGATGATATTTTTGTAATACCAGGAAAGCTAGTGGTTACTCTTTGCCTCTGTAATCCTCTCCATTCTATATTTTAGATCATTTAAACTCCGCTTTCTTCATCTCTTCCATCCTACCCCTACCCATCTGCCTTCCCATAGATGTGAGAGCCAAGCCTTCTGGGGAAGAACCACCCATCTCAGAATCACTGTCTGACAACTGGGTTCCTTTTCCTCACACAGGGGTTTGGGACACCCCTTGGCATGAGAGGCATTGGTCCTCTGGCTATAACACTATGTAGCAAATTCCCCAGGCATCTTGAGGAATCTGACATGAAAGAGGCAAATGACACCATCTCCTATCATTTATTCCCAAACACCAATTATTGCACAAGTTGATTCTTTGCTTATACTGCTTATACTGCAGTCGCCCCTGCAAAGGCGACTTTGTTTCTGATTTCTAGCTTTGATAGCATTTGGTCTGCTCAGGTCCATGTAGTTATCTTTGCTGGAAAACATAAGAGTCTTAGGTATACAATAAAAATGGCTGGTGGGAGCAAGTCCAAAGGGGGCAAGTCCAAAGGGAAAATATGACAGCACATGTCTATGCTAGACGAACCTGGCAGAGTTCATGAACATAAATATCTGTGACAGGGAGGTTGCTCCATAGTTTATTTGTACCTAAACCCTTGTTGCCTTCTATATGCCTTTTTCTTAGGCAGCTCCCTGCTGAGAGTATATTCCTTTTCTCTCTGGTCTGAGTCCTCCTTCCCTGAAAATATTTTTTCTGCCACTTTTCCCCTGTTTTAACCTTGGGGCTTAGGGAAGGGGACAATTGCATTCAATTTTAAAACCTTAGAAATGTAGAGACAGAGAAAGGAGGCAGCTTGGAAGTCATCTAATTCGCTCTCCTCCTCTTCCCCTGCTAAGAACCCACCTTGTGGCAATGAAGCAGTAGAAATGTCTGTGATGAAAATGTTCTGTCCTGCCCTGGTAGCTACTAGCCACATGTGGTCATTGTTCGCTTGAAAAGTATTTAGTGTGACTGAGAAACTAAATTCTAAATTGCGGTGAACTTTAACTTTAATGTCAGCTTGAATTGCCATAAGTAGAGGCCCCCATATTGGTTGGCGGGAGAGTAGAGCTCTGGTGATGTGCCCAGCGTGCCACTGCTTCTAAGTGGAATTCACCTGGTTTTCAGGACATGGATTCCATTTGGACATCTTGATTGGCTTTCACATACTGGCGTAAATCAACCAGCTAAGCACAGCACATATAATTAAGTTTATAGAAAAGAAGTGGCAGCAGCCAGGGCGAGGGCCAAGCAGAAAGGGAGCTGTCAGATTCTGGTCACGGGAGAGGAAGAGGGTGCGCTGATACTAATCATCTTATAGGAATTCTGGGTATAATGGTTGACTTGATGAAAAGAAAAAGAAATTTGGATGTATTTAAAAAATTGTATGAAGTCAGATGAAATGGAAGCTATCATATTTATAGACCCATAAAAAATTAGGAAGCAAGGTGAAAAAGAAAGACAAGGTGGAATAGGTATAAGAACGCTAAATTTGTCTTGAGAGGGAAGCTAGTTGATAACACCCAGCATGGGGAGATTAAAGAACAGTATTTCCATAAATAGTCACAAAAACATCTCTGAGCAGAAGAGGTTAAACTGTGTCTTTGAGGAGTGGGGCTAATAGCTAGGGAGACATGGATAGGTACACAAGGAATGAATGCGTCTCTACTTTTCATTATTTTTGGTCATGTTGGTGCTTTTTATTTATTTTTTCAATAAATAAAAGCAACTTCTATGAGCTTCATGAGTTTAAAATTAGGTCATAAAATAATGTTATCAGAAACATATCTTTTTAAAATGAAGGATGCTGTGGGAAAAAAATCAAACACTTAAGACCCAATTAAGTTGATCACTGCTTCTCTCCATGCATTTAGCCAAACAAAATATATTTACCCACAGAATCATTTGCATTTGTCTAATATATAAAGCCAGTGATTTCGTCTGGCATTCTTAGTCTCTAGCTGCATTTAGTTCCAAATAATTATACAATGCAGTCAAAAATAAGAAAAATGAGCCTGGGTGTTACACAAATTCAAACCCAGCTCAAGAGCGTGCCCGTCAAAGAACAGCACACATAAATGCAGAGGTGGTCTTGCATGTTGGGATGCCCCAGGAAGAGGGTCCCAGCACAGTGCCTATCCCACCTATTCACACATGCCAAGACTGATCGGGGAAGAGGCAAGAAGGTCACTTCTCACAGTCAGGGAGAACGAGGCAGAGATGCCCAGGTCGTCCCAGTTAAACTTCGTTGAGCTAGGTGCTGAGGGTCATGCATATCTGCTGTAGATGAGGGTGGAGGGTGGGAAGTTGATCTGCTGCTGAGCTATTGTGTAGATACTGAAGTCAGCCTCCGAGTGTGGTGGGTCCCCAAGTCCTAACAAGTTCGCAGGCTGAGGAGATTGTTGGAACTAAAGGGAAGACTGGACTTCAGTCATTTGTGAACATCTAAGAGGGCTTGTCCAGCACAGTTAGATCGGCAAATCCATCCCCACTCTGCAGAAATGATTCTCTTAGTCTGTACCATCAGACATGAGGGTCCTCACCTGCACAATCTTAGCTCACTAAATTACTTCCTAAAGCCCCTGGGGCTTCAACATGTGACTAGGTGTTGGGAGGGAGGGACATATACGTTGTATCTATAACATTCTAGCTTTGGTATCCCCAGATCCATGTCTTTGTGGCATGAGGACACCTTGACTTCACCCCAGCAGTACATGTGAGTGTCATTAACTCCAGCATCAAGTCTGAAGTCCAACATCTCACTATTCTCTAAATCAGACATGGGTGAGACTGGCCATCCAATTCCTCATAAAGGAAGATTTCTCTCCAGCTGTGAATCTATCAAACTGGACAAAGTGTGTGTCTCCAGAATATGGTAGTGGGGTAGGGAGGGCTGTTCCATTCCAACAGGGAGAAATTGGAAAGTGAAGGGTGACATCTTCCCAAAAAGTCCTAAACCTAGCAAGGCAAATTCTCTATGATCAAAGGCTCAGGAATAATTCTTTTCAGTTCTCTCCTTCAGACCCACTGAGTGACAATGCCATCTTCCAGACCCTGTGGGATGGTGGTCTTGCCTCTAGACTCACTGGCATGGCAGTCTAGCCCCCCAGGCTCCGCAGAAAGTAGTAGGCACCCAATACTTGGAGAAGTACTGTCTGCAAGGCTCTATCATCAACCAGTGCAGCCCAGACAGTCCTGCTCACCTCTGAGTCCCCTTGAGGGTCCTTCTTCCCTTCCTTGAAGAAGAGCACACACTGGCAGTTGAATAGCTGTACATTCTAGTCCTACAGGATTGAAGGAGTTCTAGAAGCCTCCCTTCATCTCTTCCTGTTTGTTGTTGTTCTGTCCTCTTTATACCAGAAGGAAGTGCGTCTGCTTCTGTGCTCACATCTCTGTTCCTGGTTTCTGCTGTGAGGCTGCTTAGTTCATAAGGGCTAGCCGTGATCTCTGTTGAGTGCGTGCTCAGCCACACGCTCAGCCACGTCTTTAGTCTTCTCTTCACAGTGTGCTTTCTCATCCGGGATATACAGATAGGCTGATACTTTTTCAAATCTTCCAAGTCGGTTCCTTTTTCTTAACGATTTTCTTTTCACTGCATCTTTCCTTTTTTGCATTTTTCCATCAGCAGTAAAGAGGACCCAAGCAGCACCTTCAGTGTTTTGCTTCGAAATCTCCTCTGTTAAATATCCAATTGTGGTACAGCCTGGTGGAGCTGGGGTGGGGCTCAGTCCACATACGCCCGAGGGTTCCCGGTTTGCATCCCAGGATTGGTGGGGACAACCAAGATGAACAACGAAATAAAATAAATAACATGCTTCTGTTTTGTCCTTCTTTTTGTCTCTGCTCACCTTCATTCCTGCCTGTACTGTTCCTCAAAAGTAATCCAATTTCATGAACTTAGTTTCAACAGGTTCTGTCTTCCACCAAACCCTAGAACACATTTCAGCCAAGTCGTTTGCCTCTTTGGAGCCAGTATCTCCCTTCAGTTTCCAGTAGTGTCTCTCTTCCACCTGAGATCTCATCAGAATTTCCCTTAGTTTCTGTGTTTCTGCCATGCACCTCAAGAGCACTTCCAGCATCTTCCCGTAACCCAGGTCCTAATTTGCTTCCAGACTTTTAGGCACTTGCTATAGCAATGTCCACTTCTTGGTCTTGGTCTGCTCAGGCAGACTAATAAAGCACCATACACTCATGACTTATACAACAGAAGTTTATTTCCTTACAATTCTGAAAGCTGCACTGTCTCAGATAAGGTTGCCAACTGCTTCCAGCTCTTAAGTGCTCTCTTCCTGACTTGCCCTTTCCTCATGGCCTTTCGTCTCTCTTTTCTCATAGGCCCAGCAACCCCATCATCAGGGTCCCACAATCATGATCTAATCTAACACAGTACCTCCCAAAGAGTCCAAGTCCAAATATCACCACGTTAGGGCATAGGCCTTAACATGTGGATTGCGCTCGAGTGAGGGTGGGGGCACAGACGTTCAACCCCTGCCAGTACTTAGCCTGAATAGGAGTACAGCTTTGCTCACAGGCATGGCTGCCTGAGAGTGGGAACATTCCTTCACTTTATGATCCAGATCCCCAATGAGGCCAGCTCATCCCTCTGATTCATTGCCTCCCACACATCTTAGTAGGATGCTTCAACTTGGGTCCCACCATCCATGGCGACAGTCGCATGCATTTTGGTTCACACAGTGATTTATGAATGTAACCGCCCTTGCGTCCCCCAGAGTATCTTCTACTCCAAACCCAGCCTTTGTATTTTTCATTACCCTACCGAGGTGCAGAGGTGCCAGAACCAGGAAACAGTGCAGAACCAGAATTCAAACAAGCTTGGCCAATGAGCGGTGCTGATGATGAGAATTCCTCTGATATTGGAGACGTCATGGAGACAGTCCCCACAGGGTTCATAGTAACTCCCCACTTCAGGTTTTATACCAACCTTCAAGTTATTTGTTCTAGTTTCCAGTATTGGGCTTGTTTACTTAACTTTTGACATTCTGACTTTGGTGATGTGACCATCGGAGGTCTGTTTGACCCAGGCGCAAAGTGACCTGACAGTCTAATTTCCTTCCTGCCACCCAGAGCCGTCATCTGCATGCAGCTGGGTGAAACGCAAGCCTGCATTGTTTCTGCAGTCGTTGATGTGTTGAGGTCTTGTGATGTACAGCTTCAGACTCAGGAGAGAGACAGGCTTTCAGCAGACAAGGACTTCAGCAGAATAATTCACAACTTAAATCATGGCCCCCTGACAGAATAGATCCTAGGGCTCTCTCCCTGGTAAAGAGAAATGCCAGAGAAGGCTGGGCAGTTTCTTACATGTGTGTATAGGAAGCATACACCTGAGGGAGGGGAAGAAGAAGACATGGGCAAAGGAGATAGCAAATGATTTTGATACATTTTCTAGATAGTGGAAATTTTCTAAATAATGTAAGAGATACAGAAAATTCCCTTTTTTTTCTTTTTTTTTTTTGCTATTGAATCTGCCTCTGATGTTTAATCATGATTTAAACTTATTGGTCACTGAGTATGGATACTTCCCTCTTTGTCTTTGATAACCTCACGGAAGTTCTGATAGGACTCAGATGGATTTGAAAGAGCACAGGAAATTCAGAAGGTTTTATGGGGAGATTTGCAAACTTGGGACAACTTGGATTCAAGAAATTGTCATTCAAATGTAAACTCTGCCATTAATGATGTTCTGTCAGTTATGACATCCCTCGGGGCCCTCATATCTACATTTACAGTTGACAGAATTGGCTGAAGGACACGTAGACTTTTGGAAGTTCCGATAGAAGTATTCTGTTGTCTGCTGTGCTGTGCTAGCCTGTTTTTCAGTGTTCTTAAAGTCATTCACCAATGAGAAAATCATACAATTAATCATCTAAACCAGGACTCTTTTGATATGCTTCAAAGTCAGCTTGAAGTATTGCTTTGTAAAAGAGTTGACCTTTTGAAGTGTTTGAAAGATCACTGAGGGAGCTGAGAATGTAATTCAAGTAACTTTCCTTATGCAATTTGAAAATAAAATTTCCGCTGCTAACAGAGAACATTTTATTTACAAGGATGTGAGCATCTCTGCACCCCTAACCTTACGGGTCCTGGAAACCATGCCCTGAGCTGCCATTCAAGAGTTTGCTTGGCTCAACGTCTGTCTTGATCCTTTCCTGCCTCCCAGCCACCCATGGAGTCAGAGATCGCTCTTCCCTCTGGGGCACTGCTTTCTGAGTGCTGGCTTCTTGCTCCTCTCTTTCCTTCTCCTTCAAGAGTGAGTACAGAGTCTGACTCTTTTATTTCCAGTCCCAGGACATGGCTGTCAGTGCTGAGACTAAAAGAGACCAGTGAGGACTGACACACACACTCAGGTGTGCTCAGGGCAGGGCCGCACTGGCATGGACTTGCCTGTGAGTGCCTCTTTCATGGGCGCCCTACCTGCTTTGTTTGCTTCATTCTGCCTCAGTGTTCTCAGCACATAATAAAGTCAGGGACATGAAGAAGTGTTGAACTCTAGCATCAAGCTTTTTAAAGGTGGGTGTTATCATTCTTTGTCAATACGGAGGCCAACAGAGCCGAAGAGGATTGCTTTGGCAAAGAGAGCTTGCCACTCACGGTTCCCAAGAGCTGGGACATCCCAAACCAGGCAGGGGCCACCCAAGGTAGCACCAGGCATTGGCCTGGAGACAGAGGGAACTAAGGACAAACTCGGGCCAAAGGCTTTGCTGTGGTTTTCATGGAACAGGATGCGTGAGGGAGGGTACACAGACTTAGGGTGGGCTAGTTGGGAAGATTTCAGTGGGCTCTGGGTTTGGGGTCTGTCTCTAGTTGTCCGTATCTGCTCAAGGGGTTATTAGGGCAGGGAAATCGTGACCTTGAGTGTAAGAGGCTAAGATACGGGGGTGGTCAGCCTTGGGGCTCTGGATTGACTAGTGCTTTAGACCAGTCCTTCACGCCTTCTAGGACTTGATGAGTCGGACCCTGGGAAGGGCAGTCCCTCCAGTCCTCAGCAAAATGCCAACATCGAGTCATCAGACAGCACGGCATGTTTATGTCGGTTTTCCTGAGTTTGAATATGTGCTTTTTACAGAAGCCTCCTAGCCTTCAGCAAGTCTCTTAAAACACAGAGGTGTTAACACTGTAACCGCCTTACTGGGTTATTCCGAGGACCAGCGCGGAGTCCGGCTGCAGTGAGTTCTCAGTGGAAGCCTCCCCGCAGCCGCCAGGGGCCGCAGAAAATCTCTGGCCCCAAGATGCATGACGCACACACGACGAGACGAGCGTGGGCGACCTGTGTCGCGATTTGGGAGGAGGAGGGCTTGCTGGCTGGCTGGAACACGGCCCCACCTTCGGTCTCTTCTTCGAAGAATGGTTTGAATAATTCCGAAAAACTTGACTGACTGCTCCGGGAAACTGGAGTCTCTCTTGAGGCTCTTGCAACCTCTTACTTTTAAACAAGGCTGAAAATAACCCAGTGCCTTCCTTCCCTGGGGAGGGCAGGCTACGACTGCGCAGAGGAAGTCAGGAGATGGGGGGCTGTGTGTGTGTAGCCCAGAGACAGTTTCTGGAACTTTCCAAAGCTTCAAAAAGCAGTTAGGTGGGGCTGTCACGCGAGTTTCCAAAGAAGCTCTGCGTTACTGTGACAGCAGCAGAACATTTTTCTAGGGCTCCAGCATGAGGGAGCAACAGTGCGGCCTGCATCCATTTTGTCACCAGGCTTTAGCTCCCACGTGCATTTATTTAGGGTTGAGGTTGAGCAGAGCCAATGACGTCAAGCCTTGAGCAGCGTGGACGGCTTAGAAGGGAAGAGGAGTCGCGGGCGACGTGTGGCGTGAGCTGGGAAGCGTCCCCGCACACCACACTTCCTCCAGAGATGTGTGCTGTCCCCCTGCTGTCACTCAGTGTGAAATGGGACGCTGATCGGGAACCGGTGACCATCGGGAGCAGCTTTCCCCTGGGCCTCCTTCAGGGCCTGGAGCTGCGTTTGCCAGGCAATGCGACTTGGCTGCTGCGGAGCCTAAATATATTAACAGGCTGGAGTGTGGGCAGCATAAACACACCCTTCACTTCTCTCAATAGAGCAGTCAACTTGTATGTGGAACCTTCCATGTCCTTCTCTCCTGGGCTAGGACTTCGGACAGTTAGATGGCGACTGTGGCTCCTGACTCGTCTGAGTCACCGTGTGCGTTTCCTTGCAGAAACAGCTAAGGAAGCATCGAATGTAACGCCGTGTTGTCAGTTATTGACGGAGCAGCTGCTAGAGCTCTGACCTCTGGAAAATGACTTTCCTTATGAGACACTTTAGAGCTGGTGGATGATTTTTGGTGCTTCAGTCTCTTACTCTGTCCCAGTTTCTTCCTCTTGCGTGAAGCAGACTCAGCACAAGTTAAGCTTCTAGGCTTAAAACACAGATTTTCCTAACAGCTCTTTTTTCGGTTTTTCAAATTATTGATGTTTATTATCTCTTTCGTTCACAATGCAGCATTCATTTTTGAATACTGACTTCCAAACGGCTTTGAGGGGAGACTGAGCTGGGGCACTGGGCTGCCCCCTCTGCGCCCTGCTGTCTGTCTCCCGTTGCTCCGTTGAAGCTCTTGGTTCCAGGAAAGAAGGAAGAGAAGGCAAGATGCTGGGCAGAGTTTTGTTTGAGCTTTTACAGAACCAGGAATCTTGCTACCCCTTATGTTACTCTTTTTCTTTCTTTTCTGGATCTAAATGGCCACATTTCTGAAAATTGTGCTTTTTAAAGTATGTCAGGTTCAGATTTTGAAACATCCCTGTGCAGTATATATACACCTTTATTTTCCCCACACCTGTCCCCACTCGTTGTCTCCTTCTTGTTGGCGGGGCGATCATTTCCATGTTTGCATTATTATTTCATTATACAGGGCTTCTGCTAAACAGTGATTCATTTTTCACTATTTTAAATTTTTTTCAGAATGGACGCTTTTCTAATGACTTTTTTCACCAGTGTGTCTGTGCACGTCCTCCGTGGCTCCTTCCCAGTGCGCGGGCACGTCTGTGCAGCGCCCCTCCCGGAGGGCACCTCTGTCTTTCCGTTCTCAGGGAGACGCCTCTCCTTTCCCCTCCGGCCGCCGAAGGGCTCCCCGCTTCCCGCGTCCGTCTTTCAACGTCGGCTCCTTCGCGGTTCTTAGACCGTATGCTCTTGGAATTTCCTTAAAGGCTATAAAGCCACAGGGGTCTTTATGGTTGGTTTTGAGTTTTACTCACTTTCCTCATACTGGGTAGGGTGGCTGATTAAAAGTTCTAAGCTGAAAATGGGAATTTCAGAGACGATGCTTCGTTCTCTCGATTTCTAGGCTGCTGTTGACAAGGTCTGTGCATTCTGCCTCCTGCCCGGTTACAGGTGACCTAGTGTCCATTTTCAAAGCTTGTAGGGTTTTCTCTTTAAACCTCCTGTTCTGAAGCATCACTAAGATATGTGTTGGGTTGTGTGATAGATGATGTGATCTTATTTCTTTATGTTTTCCTACTAGAAACTCTTACTCCTTTCCTTCCAGAAACTAATCCTTTGGGACTGGATGATTTTCTGGTATTATTTCTTCAATAATTTCCTCTCTTCTGGTTATTCTCGTCTCTCCTCTTGGAATTCTCATTTCACTGAAACATCGTTATTTAGTCTTTAGTTTTCCTGTCTCTCTTTAATCTCTCTGTCTCTCTCATTTTTGCTTTTTTGTAAGTTTCCCTAAATTGTGTATATTAAAACTTTCTAAGTTTTAAAAAGGTTCTCGACATGAGCTTTTAGTGTTCATTATTTCCTTTTTAGTCTCACTTTCTGTTCTTAGAATCTCTCCTTGGAGTGCCCATGAGATATAATGGGGTTTTTCAGTGTTTTGGTTCGTGGGAGCTCCATTTCCCCTGGTTGGTCTTAGTTTCTGGTTTTCTCTTTGGTTTGGTTTCCAGTTACTGTTGCAGCTGGTGCTGACGGTGCCCATGTCCATCGATGGCAGGAGGTCCGTCTTCAACTGCTCACTTTATTTTGAAGGAGGCCCAGAAATGCTCCTCAAACCTGTGCTAGCGCACGGCGCGTGAGCTTCGTGGTTTCCTCGCTGGGTGATTTAGCACCGAGTAAACATTCTGTTGAGGAATTGGCACTGTGTCACTGCCTGGAGAGGTTTCCTGTGGAGCCATTTTGTTCCTATGGAAAGAAGTCTTTTCTCCTGCACTGGTGGTGGGTGAGGGTCTCCGTGTTTGCTTTGCAGATGCTCAGGGAACTCAACTGTCTTCCAGTGCAGGCCTGGCTCATGTCTCCCTTGGGGCCTGAAGCCTCCAAGCCCTCTCCTTTCTCAGGACTGAAAGCTGGCCTCTCTTTCTTGGTGCTCTTTCTTTTGCCTGCATTTTTCTTAGAACCCCTTTACTCTGCTACCAATCTTTCGTTTACTTTCCAACTCCCCATTTTTTGTCAATCCTCTTCTCTTCTATTGCCATTTCTCCTTTTCTCTTGGGCCTGGTTGGGGTATCCTGTTTAATTTCTCTGCTACTGTGGAGGTCAAGTTTATTGCAGAAAGAAGAGATGTTTTAATACACACCTCCTTTATACAACGTTATGTTTGCAACTTGCATGCTTTCCTCAGACATAATGTTTTCCATTCCTTTCAGTCCTTACAGTACAGGAAACACATGTTTGGGGAGCATGATGTTATTTCATTCAGATGCAAACCCTTGGTCTAGTGAGTTTAATTGGCATGCCCAAGACAACACAGTCAAGTTTTCCCAGCTTCTCCGTGCACCCTTTTGCTTCCCTTCACCTCCAACTCTCAGGCCTAATTTGTGGCAACTACATGAAGTCAATAAAGAAGCAAGGGAAGAAGGTGGTTGAAATCAAGAACTTGGTTTAAAAAATAATTATTTCTAAACTGAACCATGGCCTTACAAAATTAACTTGGGGGTCAGTGGAGGATTTGAACACATGGTCAGGTGTACATGGAACAGCTGAGATTTGATGGAAACAGTAGAATAATCCTGACGGTCTCATATCTGTAAAGGCAGTTAGAGAATCAACATGTTGGGGAGAAGTTAAAACGAGAGGAGACACAGCTCACGTACTCAGGTACCTTTACAACCAGGCTAGGCCGGCCTGCTGTGTGGTCTGAATGACATCGCAGCCACATCGGCAGGGTGCTCTCCGTTCTGCTCCTGCTCTCATAGGGTTAATGAATGTTGATTCCAGCACGGTTCTCCTTAGACAGAAAATTCCTGCTAGCAAATGGTCGCTTTCTGCAAAGGGCCTTCTCTGACCACAGAGCCCAGGCTGTGATTACACTGAAGACCTCCTGTCTGTGAACCTGAGGGAGGAGAGGCCAGGCCGTGGCCTCCTGTGGTCCGACCTCTCTCTCTGGCGGAATGAGGGTGGCCCCTCCCTGGCGGCAGAGACCAGGGACCCTCCGGGTTGACACTCCCAGGTCTTCTCCTGTCAGATGCCACATTGTGTCAGCTGAGTTCCTTCCACTGACACCCTTTTCGTGAGGAAGACGCTTTCTGGATTGCAGAGCCATCTTTGGGGAAGGCAGTCCTGAACAGGACTGTAGGACTTCCCAGTCTGACCAGCATAAAATTCTGTCCTGGGTTCCCATTAAAAGTTCCTGTGAACAGACACACCCAACAAAGTAGGTCCAAATGGACTGACATGAGTGCAGGTTTCCCCAAGGGGCATATCACAGCCCCAAGTCCACTCGCCTGTGCCAACCTGAACCACCCTTCCCGTGGCCCCATGCCTGCAGCCACCCCCGTCCTGCACCTGCTGAGATTGCATTTGGTCCCGGTTTCAGCTCTAAAAATGATGATTAATTAGTTCCGAAGCACCCTCTTGGAATAACCCCTGGACCATATTCCTGCATTTGAATGATTCCTGAACTCCCGAAGCAGCATTCCTCATCCTGCTGGATATTTGGCTAGTCGATTCAGGATCTCTTCTAGACCCTATTTAAATATTACCATTTCGATAAAGCCCCTTTAAATCAAGAAATACTTGAGCTCCCAATTCCTGCTCTTAGGATGCTGCTTATATTTTCTTGGCTACTTCTTCCGCTGCGCCTTACGTGGTGAGGGTGACGGCATGGTGATGACAGACCCTGTAGAGCTGCCCAGGATTTCCGTTCCCTCCCTGCTCTCCATCGGTCCAGCGACTTTCTCAGTTTTCTCGTCTGTAAAATGCAAAACTTATACTCCACATTGTAAGAAAGATCAAGAATAAAAGAAAGCTCACCTGACACTGACGTCGTCTCTTTTCACATTTATGATTTACAAATTATTTTTTAGTTTTGACTATACATTTAATTAATATGTTTTCATATTTAATTCATATGTTTTATGTGAGACTCTGTCTTTTTTTTAAACCCGTTTTTGCACCTACAGCTTTGATGTACATTTAAGTGTGGATGCCAAGACAGAAATTCTCCCATTTCTCTCAGATTCTAAACAGGCTGTACAACCAACTCATGACATTAGACATGATTAGTAAGAGAAAAGCCCAGATTTAATAACATACAGAGGGAGACTTTACATGGCCATAAATTCTGAGGTTGGTGGGGCAGACCAAAGACTCATGTCCATGTTCCCTTCCCAAACTGCATTCTTCTAGAGGATGAGGAACAGTGACTACTTCTTGATGAGCAGAGGAACATGGAGGCCCAAGGATTGGCGGATGGCTTCTTTGATTAAGGGAAGAACTATAGGGTTAGGGGAAAAAAGTGGGCTATGCTTTTTCTCCTCCGATATGATCATTTATTTCATTTCATAAGAATCTCCACACCAGAGCTGGGTCTCCACAGAGTCCTTCTGAGTGGTCTGTTTAGGAGTGTACAGAAGTCTCCCTCCATAACTTAACTTTCCGGGAGGAAGGTGCTATTATTTTACCATTTGGTAGTTTTCTGCCAAAAACTCAGGAGTGAGTTGATCCATCTCCAGTTCCTCTGAGCTCTGCTTCTGCTCAGTTGTGCCCAGTGCTGTGACCAGCTTTGTCTGTAGGTGATTGACAAAGGATCGAGCTGAGGTCAGATATACATCCTAACAGGGCAACACTTCCTGAGAATCCTCTCTGGGTCTCAGTATTTAGTCCTGGGAGAAGCAGACCAGGTTACTGTGGTCCACCACTTAGATTAAACAATTGTTTTGTCTGTTCCTCGCCATAACTACTACTTGTCTTGTGATTTACAGTGCCTGGCCCCAGAGGACAGTTCTATCCTCATTATGTAGATGGAGGACTTGGGGCCCAGAGGCAGAGAGCGGGCATGCCAAGTGTAAGACTCCCAAGCAGGCAAGACTTGTGTGAAATTCTGCGTCTGTATATTGGTACCTGGAGGGGACATTCTCAATCAGGGGCAACTTGGGTTTGAAGTTTGCATGTAAGGGCAAAGCAAAGGCATGGATGAGTTGCCCTGCGTTGTCTTAACACCCTGAGCCAGAAGCAAGTCATAGTTAAAATTGTTGTTTTTCGGTTTTGTTTCGTTTTTTGGTAAAGGAAAGGTACAGGCAGGAATGAAGGCTAGAAGATAGGCACACTGGAAGACAGAGGAGGAAGAGTCATCTTCGTTTTATATGTATTCAGTTGTTCACGCTGGTTGTTTCTCCCCAGACCGGGGACTTGACTCAAACCAGGAGGTATGTGGCCAGCATCCTTCAGAGGCAACTGAACTAAAGCTGGTTCACCACGCGCGCCATGGTTGTTCTTATAAAGTTGGGTAAATCAAAGAAAAAAAGTTGGATAATCATCGCAGACAGTATTCTGGATTCCCCCTGGGGTATGGATTCTATATTAAGTCACCTCCAGTCTCCAAGCCCTATTGGCATTTGAATAGTAGATCTTTTATAGATGGTTTTATCCATTTTACTCATGGAGCCTCTTGGGCGAGATTATATGTATGGAAAACCATGGGGCTGCATTCTACACGTGGCAACCTTTCCATTAGCACTAAATGGTCTGCTTGTCTGGGGCCAAATTGGTCTCTGTGGATATAATGGAAGTTGTTTTGTGTCTTTGATTTCTCATCACTTGTTTGTTTTTTTTTTCCTTTCAGTATGACCAGCCCTTACCTAAAGTTTTATTCTATCTGGTTTAGTTGCATTTAATTTGAGGCCATTTAAGAGAGAAAAATGAGAAGTTCAGCTCGACTTCTGCTGCATAAATGAGAGCAGGATCTTGGGACTGCATTAAGCAGCAATAACAGAAATCACTTGTTTCCTAAAAAGGCATTGCCTGGAACAACAACAAGAAAAACTTTTAAAATAAAAGCCTAGGGTACTTAAAAAAAAAAACAAAAAAAAAACCCCCCAAAAAACATGGGGTTTTAAAAGGATCTTGCTACCTCTAGTTGGAATGAACAGTAAAAGGCAAAAACTTGAGTTTACTAATTCCCCCAAGTGTGTCTGTTCTTAACTAGGCTGTTCTCAAAGATGCATCTGTTGTTGAATTTGTGTCTTTGTGCTCAGTCCTTTACTGCTAGGTTTGTGTGCATCCAGATGCTGAGATACACGCTTCTAGCAAGTCTGCTAACATTTCCAGGAGAACCTTGTTTGGACGAAAAAAAAGAAAAAGAAGAAGAAAAAGAACTGAAATATGCTTTTATGAATCAATCCTAAAGCACCAAACCTTACATTTTGAACACATCCACCAGGAATAATTCCTTCTGCCTTTACTGCCTCTTTCCTAACCAGTGATAGCATTGCTTAAAAAGACTAGCTCTTTATTTTAGGACCACACTCCAGATGTGAAGGCTTTTACTGAGTCCATTAGGAAAAGCCCTCTAACTGGAGATGCAGCACCGTATCCCATTTCTCTGCTCAGGACAGAAAAGGAAGGTGTGCAGATATCATCTTCTCTCCTTAGGTCCTTTCTCCTTGGCCAGCACACTCCAGGGCCGTCAGTTCTGGGTTCTGTTTCCTCTCCTCCTCAGATCTGGATGCTGAGTCATGTCATTCATTTCTCTTGATTAATTCTATTTATAATGCGATCTCTCTCTCTTATAAGTGACTAAATGTAGAACTGATTTCTCTTTTCTAGTGTAAAGAGAAAGTCCATTTCAGAACTCTGCCTTCTTCTCTCCCATCTAAGACCAACCATATAACCTCTTCTCGGGAATGCCTGCGTTATGAATGTTTCTGTTCAAAACAGTTCATAGTGAATAGAATAGGTATGTTTGCATGTGCTCCTGAGCCAAGAGACATGAAGGTAAGAAGATGGCTGTTCTGAATGCGGTGGTTCATGTGTTTTTGGACTCCCAGGGATTCCTCAGAGTGCTTCTGAGGGTGCTGGCTAGAGTGCCCTCCTCTTTGTCAGTGTGGCCCCAGCTCAGGACGACAGGGATCTGGCAGAAGGTGGGAGCTGTGAGTCACAGAGTGACGGCGAGATGGTGCTTACGCTGCAGTTCCTTGTTGCAGGAGGAAGAGACCCTGCCCCACCCCAGGCACTTGCAGTGCACACAGCCTTCCCTGGGATGTTGTTAGACTGTAGATTCTGATTCAGATCCTGGCGATTCCGATGCTGGGTCCTGGGCTGCACGTGGACTTGTCACATCTGAAGTTACACTGTCCCGCCATCTCGTGCCCCTGCTAAGCACCTGAAATGTGCCTCATCCAAATCCAGATGCTCTCCCGGTGTCGGATGTACACAGGATTTATAACATGCGCAAAATGCATGATTATAACATTTTTCCTCATCGTTTTATATTGACAGCATGTTGATAATAGTGAGCATCTCGGTCTAAGTAAAACATATTATTAAAATTAATTACACTTTAAAAAATGTTTTCTGCAAGAGGAGGAAGAACCATTTTATGGATGTAGGTATGTATTATGTGTTTATTGACTTTGGACATCCCCTTCCCCCACCACCCTGTGTCAAAATCTTAGGTCCTTGGACTTTATGCTCTCTCAGCTGCCTGAGCCACCAGGGTCTAACTGTTAACTTTTCTCAGTGCAGTCCTAGGAAATTTAATATTCCATGTATGCGTCATGCTATGTTGCTGTTGGATAGTGCTGCTATACTGCTTTTTCACATGTTTCATTAGATACCGTAGCAGGTAGCATATTCTGTATGGGTGGTTCTCGTATTTTACTGTGTCTCTGTCACCTGCTTGGGCTTGGTAAAGCAGATTGTCAGCCTACCCTTCATCTGCGATGAAGTCGACCTGGGGTCAAGTCCAAGAACTGCCATTCCCAACAAGGTCCCAGTTGAATTGATCGCTTGGGGTCGCAAGACCCTGAGGTTCCGTCCCTTGTTGTCTGTCCGGCAGCGCTTCGCCTGCATGGCCCTGTTTTGCAGTTCGTCTGGCAACGAGTCTTCCACCTGCCGTCCTGCGCGTCCGCACCCATTCACCCTGCGGCGTTGTCCGCCCTTGGCGGAGAGGCTGTACCTGTTCATCTTGGCAGTTAGCAAACCATGGTTCAATAAATGCTTTGTTACATTGAAATGAATCGGATTTCATGCATTTTGTTATTTTTCCTTCTTTTTATTCCCTCGCTAGGAAGGAATCTTAAATCAGAAGCAAAGTAAAACACGCGCAAGAGTTGATCTGTTGACCAGTCTACTGATTTACTAAATATTGAGTAAAGTTTATAGACTTTGTTTCTGTGCCTTCTCATCAGTGCAGGTCACTGTGTATTTCTGGGCACTCGAGGTGGTGATGCTCAGGGCGGGGAGTAGCCCAGCTGTAGGTGGAGAGTGTAGTAGAGGCACCAGGAGAGCCAGGCAGGTACCACCCAGAACGCTGGAGCCGTGTCGGCAGGGGCGTCATGGTAACCTGGTGGGAGGCACTCTGGCCTCTGTGCTGCTCAAACCTTGCTCTCCGAGCGTCCCGAGACCGACAGCGTCCGCAGCACCTGCGAGCTGCTTACAGGTGCAGATCTCAGGCCAGCACCTGTACTTCAGAGTTAGAAGTTGCCTTTTTACCAGAATCCCAGCCAATTTATAAGCACAAGAAAGTCTGAGACGCACCAGACCGAAAGCCAAGGAGAGCGTCAGGGGCCACATAAGCCCGAGGGTCCTGGGCTTCACTTCTGCCTTCCCAAAGGGAAGGCTGGGTGGCTGCCTGAGACGAGTCAGCTGGCCGAGTGCAGACAGATGTCCCTCGTGGGTGGAGGTAGGTTCCACGGGATGAGAAGACCACCCGGGCTCTGCCAGCCGGCGACAGCCTTGTTCACGACGGGCGAGATCCCTGAAAGAGCATGACTGGGGGAATTAAAACAAAGAGACTTTCTACATGATGGGGAGGCTGTGGCTGTCAACCAGCAGGAGGCTGCTGCTCCTTGACAGTGTGAAAGGAAGCCCAGCTCCACCGGCCTACCTGTCCGGGCGCCACCTGTCACCTGTGAGTGGGAAGCAAGCAATGCCAGGTATTAGGCAAAGTTGCATCAGCTCTCTCCCAAGTTACGGGCATGCGAGGAGGCATGGGACAGAGCTGTGGGGCTGCCACCATGGCTGCGTCTCCCTAATTTACCTTCTTCCTCAGGAGAGTGGGGCACATTGGCCACATGAGTCAGTTGAAATCCTGTGTTGAAATATATCGCTAAACGTTTAGGGCTCTACTAGAGGAAAGGAGATACCGCTTCGTCATCCTGTATTTCAGTGTTGGTAGTTTGGAGATGAGTCTGTTCATTAAACTATAAACTTTCTAAGTTTTTGGTTCTAATGATTTAGTCTTCCATGCAATGAGTGGAGACAATAGATTCCAGTCCAAATATATTTTTAATGAATAAATATGCCCTTTCTGAAATTATTCCAAGAACCAGTGTGCCCTTCTCTTAAGTCTTTGAATGCTTTAATGTATAGATTTTCCATTCATTAAAATCATTCATTGCATAAATATTAATTGAGCAATGGAAATGTGTTCACTAATCTTGGTGCTGGGGAAAAACATATACATCGGTAAAATCCTCAACCCGAAGGCAATGTCACAGTTCATTGACAGGCAGCACAGTGCCATTCGCTCCAGGATTGGGATAAACAGTGACCGTGAGCACAGGCATATGACAAAAATGACGACGCTGATGCGATACCATTAACATGTGTGTCCAGTGATATTGTGTGTCAGGAACCGTGCTAAGTAGCATCCATAATTCAACTTATTTAGTTTGAGCTTAACCCTGTAAAGGAGATGTCATTCTATTCCTGTCTTGCGGGACCGAAAGAACACATCACAGAGCGCCTAGGTATTTTGCCCAGCGTCACGGAGCTGGCATGGAAGGGGCAGAAAAACTTCAGAACGAAGCAGTTCTGTTTGAAAATAAAGTACTGAGGTCCGAAGACAGAAAATGAAATGCATCAAATAACATTCATGAAATGATGACTTGTGAAGTGATCCGCCGTTGCCAGGAAGTGCACCGGATCTGGGAGGTGCCAAGACCTGGTCTTTCCTGGAATTTAATGTCAGTGGACAGGAGCGCGTGCGGGGCTCTGTGCGGCAGGGAGTGCGTTAGAGGCGCTGAGAGAGTGACGTGAGGGAGCGATCAGCTGAGTGGATGGCGAGGACAGCGCCGCTGTGGCAGCTGCGCTCTGGTTGATGCCAGTTAACCAGCAGTACAAGCATTTCAGGAGAAGGGAATGGTAGGTGACAAGGACACTGAAAAGCAAGGTAAGAGAGTTTTCTTTATGCAGTTGAGTATCTCCTCTCTAGAAGAAGCTGCAACACCCAGTAAAAGGATGAAAACAGTGGGAAAAAATGGACTTTGGAGTCTTCAAGGAAGGTGATCATCTCTCACCCTGATGCCTGACAAGGGCACACTGGCAATGGCCAGTGAGAGATTGTACAGGGAGCACAGCTCTTGGTCTCTCGAACCTCTTGACTGCAGTCAAATGATGGTAAACACCATGGAAGGGTGAGCACCGAGGGAACAGAGGGGACAGGACGATGGGCATCGGACTATCACTGTCCTCTGAAAGGCTCAGCCTCCTGGTCTGCAGAAGGAGGGCATGGACCCTGGTGAAAAGTCAGTCTCTGCTCAATCCAGGAGCGTTCAGTGCTGAGAACACCGCAGTCATCACAATGAAATATCCTAATTGGTCAGCAGGCCACCACCACTTCGAGGGGAGGCACATGTCCCCTGCTCTGCACTGATTGCCATGCCACTCCTTCTAAGTCACATCCCTAGAGATTGCAGTTCAAACATCAAAATAAATTCCCAGTGGGGAAAAAGAATTGATCTGCTTTCACTTTATGGTAAATAAGAATTATCTTTACCTTCTCCATGAGGTCACCAGGAAGGTGAGAATCAAATTTACAATATACTCGCAAGCTCTCGCAATTTCGAAGACCCTGAGACCAAGTTGAACATCTGTGTTGAATATTTTGTCTCCAGTTGATAACTTTCATCTCTCTCTCTCTCTCTCTCCCCCCACCCCATTCTGGTTTTTGTTCATATTTTACTACCATGTTATAATTGCTATATAGTTGATGAAAAGAAAGCAATTAAACTAAACACTAAAGTGGATGCGTCATTGTGATTGAATTTCTTTCAAGGGAGACTTTGACATTATTGGAATATACTGAATATTTACAATTTAAAAACATGAGAAACATTGAAAAGTAAGTAGATAGTAATAGTAGAAAGGTAATCTAAAACAAAACGTGGTAATGGCTTTAACAATATATGTGAAAGTTGCCATGTAATTCTTGGGAGCATCAACGCTCTTACTAATAACACTGAGGGAGGTTTTTCTTTTTATCTATGGGCTGTGGGAAGGTCTGTTTATAAAGCGCTTATGTGCATGTATTCGACAACTCTGAGCATCGTCCATGTGCTAGCCCAGTCACTAAGTGTTTGGAATACACCAGAGAATAAGACGAATAAAGCAATCATTCTGCATTTGGAGGGAAACCGCCAGTGTATAAGTAAACAAAGAAAATAATAACAGTCGGTGACAGATGACAATAGCAAGGAAATGCGAAATGTGCCTGTGAGTGATCACTGCTTAACTGGCTGTCCCCAAACTAGTTCAAGCAGCTGGCAATGATTGAGCTCGCATTCTGAGATCAGCCTGTGCCAGGCTCCGCTCGCCAGCTCTGAGAATCTGGGTCATCTCAGCTGGTCTTGGCCAGCCTCACCCCTGCTTCTGCAGACATCTGCTAGCTCAGTAAAAGGCTGGCGGGCCTCAAATGGCTCGGCCAAGGCAGCTCCTCTGGGCTCCACGAGGTGTCTTCGCCCTTCAGCAGGTTACATGGGTTTTTCTGTGGCAGTGATGCAGGCATCTGAAAAGGGACAATGGAAGAACATGACCCACCTGAGGCCAGGCTGGAAACTCGAGAGACCCCCAACTCCTGGTGGAGAGAGTTGCTAGAAATGGAGGCCGTGTTGGCAGCGTCACACATGTGGACAGAGCACCCAGGACAGGCATGAACGTACTGCACTGACTGGTACTTGGTTGCAGAAAAACCTAGTGAGAAAACCTGCAGAGTGGGATGTTCTCGGAGTCTCCAGAAGAGAGTAACAGATGAAAAAAAGGGAAGTGAATGAAGCAGATACAAGAAGCATCGATAAGGATGACAACTTTTACAGACTACACAACATATAATGTTACAGACGTACAAAATACGACAAGTATGTAGAATGTTGGAAATCATTCTAGAGTTTGTTCAAATGGCCAACAAGTAAAAACGTGTTGTCCCTTCTTGTCTTTTCTTCTTTCACCAAATAACGTGCATTGAAACAATGAATTAGTTCTGTTCTTGTATTTCGTATGATGTCTCACCGAAGCAAATCCTCTGGGAGGATTCCAGGGGAGGGGAGGGAGGGTCAGTGGTCAAGAGTGGCCAGAAGAAAAATTAAAATGCAGGAGGGAAAAAAAAGCTATTTAATTTTATTGCGTGTCTGTGGATCTAACTCAAGAATTTAAGAGTAGACGCCCCTTGGTAGAGCAGTGGTGGGGCGCAGTGCACGTAGAGCCACGGTTCTGGTGTGTGTCCCAGGCCAATGGGAGCACCAGAAAGATCAACCAACATGAAATAAATAAAAATACTTCCTCTTCTCTCCTTCTGCCTCTACTCGTCTTTATTCCTGCCTGCACCTTCCCTTAAAAAAAAAAAGAAAAGAATTTAAGAATAAAATTCATTGCATCCAAAAGTTGCAATCTGCCCTTTCCCTTATTACATAGCATATATGTAGATAGAGACATGTATATCTTTACTATATATTCATCTATGTTTTATATATTACATGTATTTTTATTATATACATTCCATTTAGGTAACATATTATTTTGGGCTTTTTTTTTAAAGGAGAGGTGCAGGCAGAGACAGGCAGGCAGGAGGAGAGAGAGGAGGAAGATATTTATTGTATGTAGTTGTTCATCCTGGTGGTTTTCCCCTGCCCTGGGACTCGAACCCAGCACCTTAGGATGAATGTGGCCTGCACCCAACTGCTGCACCACCAGGTGCGCCATTTTAGCCTTTTTCTGGTCCATTCTTGTCCACTTCCCACCATGGTCTGTGAATGATGACGTGACCCACTGCAAACTCCTCAAACATGTTTGCTCACCAGTGTCACTCAGGTGCTATGGAGCAGTGTTCTGTGTTAGTCACCCAGTATCATGATAACTTGCTCTGTGCTCTAAGGGAGAAAGACACATTTCAGTCTAACATAAATGGAAGGACCCTAACAAGCCTGATTGCACAGATAAACAGAGTTTGCTTTCTAACTCTGATGAGAAGACACATCTTGAATTGGAATTAGCAAGCTGACACACACACCTGAGTCAGACTCACCCCGGCTTCCGTGATTTCCCATAATGGAGTCCCTGTAACACTTTTTATTGTCTGATCACAGGCGAGCTAGACTCCATTTATTATAAAGAGTTTGTGTCATACAGGATGAAACCAATAGAGAGAACTGAACTCAGTGACCCAAGCTGTTCCTCCTTTTCTTATAAATATTAAAGATGTATATTTACTGTTTGTATCTAGTTCTTCTCCTGCCACAATTAAATAGGAAGGGTAACTTCATTTTTCTGACAATCTCTTTCTCTAATATTATGCCCAGAGAGCCCAGTTTCCCATTTAAACTTTACATTATTAAAATTTATGAAGCTTCCGATGACATTATTGGAATAAACAAATCATTGGATGATTCAAAGAGTTCTCTTAAAAAATAAAATATATTTCCTCTTGAAAAGAAAACCTGAGAAATCTTGGGTCGGAGACTTTTTAAAATTTTTGAGAAAGAAATTTGTGAAATTCATCATTCAGAATTTTGCCAACATTTTCTGAGGCGTGGAGCTTTGTTATTTCCATAAAACATCCGTTTGAAGTTCCTATTACTTGATGTTCTGTAGCTCACACTTGGAGAAACTCTGCGCTCTGTTTTTTTTTTTCTCTTTTCCTGAACGAAACACCAGCCCATATCGGGGAGGCTCAAATCATAAAGACTGACTGGAAATAAGGCCACATCTTCATACTCTTCACTCAAACAGGATTAGCCTTCATATCCACCAAGTCTTACATGGTTCTCGAAGAAAGCTGCAGAAAGCTGGGATTACAGGTGACATGGTGTCCCAAGCAAACAGACCAAGTAGGGATCACTGTGGGGAGCAGAGATGCAAGATAATGCTTACAATTCTGAGAAATAACATAACAGAGTGGCAGTACAGCTGAGTATCACCTCAACCTACAGCAGGGGCCTTCCCAGCACACGATATTGGTGGTTTCATCCAGTCCTGTGTGGAATATAAAAAAAAAAGCAAAGCAAGCTAACAAAACTCTCAGGTGCTCTGAACTAAGACTGAGGTGGAGGATGGGAAGCTGGGTTGAAGGAATCAAAATGGTGGTGGTGATGGCACTAGAGCACCCCAGGCAAGTATGGTGGGATGTGATACACATTGACTCCAGCACGCATCTATCCTCCTGAAACTCACTTAATATTGCAAATTAGGAAGAAAAAAAAAAAAATCCTGAAACTCAGGACTTGTCTTTAACAGCTTCTATTTATAGGATCTCTGCCAACTTTGGGGCTCAGCTTTCTTCTCTGAAAAATGGGCTAAGCTTCATACTCAGCAGGAGTGCTGTAAGGGTGAAATTAGGAGAATAGTAGCTGGCATATAATGAGTACTCAGTAAATAGTAGCTATTAGGAAAAAAATTGGTATTGATGTAGTCTGTGTTTCATTTTGGGTAGATATTGATATTTGTTATTCCTAGATTTGCTGACAAGAATCCCTGGAAAGAAAATTGCAGTCATCTAATGCCCATTATCCTATTTATAAATTAAACGGATGACTTGAAAGTGACTGGGCTAGAAACATTTAGGGCTCATGGTTCTTGACTAACGGTATTTAAGGAACTGAAATGACACTAAAACTCTCAGGCATAAAGGTAATGTGTTCCTTTGTGAGCCCATATTGACTTTCTCCTTTAATTCTTTCAGACATCTTGAATATTCTTAAATATAGTTTGGAAATCAAGTATTTCAATTTTAGTCCTAAATTTCTTAGCCATAGCTTTAGTGTTTCGCCTTTAACATAAACTGGATATTAGTGGAGATAGAATATCTCTGATTTTTGGAAGAGGGCCTCTACTCTGGTCAGAGTTTTCCTTGGGAATGGCTGTATTTTAGCCTCTCTAGATGGGGTCATTCAGATGTATCACATGGTCTCAGTCACTCTTGCTGTTTCTCTCATTCTTGTTCCTTCTCCACCAAATGCTAACATGCTGCTCCCGTTTGTCTTTTCAGTGATGTAATTCTCCACATTAACAAGGTTACTATCTGTATTCCAGCCTCACTTCAAACTCAGCTCTCAGATGTTTTTCTGTGTACATGTTTCTGACCACAGCTTATTTCTAATTATCGGCCTGAACTTTATCAATTCATGAGTTGTTTCTCATTCGCATTCTGAGAGCAAAAATAAAAGTTCTCAAAGTGATCTCCCTTTTTTTCTCGGACTTTGGTTAAACTCTCAGTCTTCATGCCTAGTTTTATTGTGTTGTGATAGAGAAATGGCTTTCACCGTTTCAATTTATTGAAATTTATAGAGATTTTCTTGTGATCTCCTGTGCAATTGATTTACATTCATATGAGAACATTTCAGGGTTCTTTTTACTGCGTCTGTGGAAAATACTACTCAATCATGGAATGGCTATAATTGGTTCCCTTAGTATAAAACACCTCTGTAATGACTTCATTTTATGCAATTTTGAAAGATATGAGATTTATGTTAAAATCTACCATAATTATTTTAAGTTTGTCAATTTCTTCCAGATTCTAAACTTTTCTGTATTTTCCAAATTGTCATGTAATACTGCACAGTTTGCTACCCTTATTTCACATAATATACTTATTCAAAGTTTACTTTTCCTGTTGTTAATATTGAAGCCACTTTTATTTTAGCATTTTCTAATTCTTTAAGTGTGAACATTGAGGGTTAGATTTGTCCTTTTAAGCCGTGCATAGTGGAGTTTGTCAAATGAAGGGAGGTCACAGACTGCTGAAGGGGGATCCCTTTCACCTGTAAGCACAAAAAACTCTCATGAACACCCACTCAGTACTTTACCAGATTTTCTTGTGCAGACTAGATCTTCTGAGTTTCACTTCTCAGTACATTACATAGTAGGAGAAATAATTAATTCATGAGGAGATGGTTCCTACCTGTTAAGCCTTAAGATAGTAAGTCTTTCAAGGTTGGTCAATGTAAAATGCAGCTTATGAAGAGAGTGATTGGTTTGAATATAATGGATTAATAAACCAACTGTCTTTAAAAATACATCAAAGACTTTTGGGTACACAGGGAAAAGTGCAAAGCATCTCTTGGAAAATTTCTTCTGTGTGACTTAGGCAAATCCTGTGAACTCTCTGAGTCGTGATTTATAAAATAGACCCGTTGGTCTGTCTGGCCTGGAGAGTATCCTTTTCAGCTCAGAGGTTTGAAAACCCTGTAATTCTAAAAATAAAAGAGCCAGCTGTATAGTGAAGACATCAGTGTCTGAGAGAAGTTACGTATAAACTCTTAGAAATCATTTAAGATTCAGGGTCGTTTATGGATAATAAGATGACAAATGATTTGAATAAGTAACATATGCTGTGGAACTGCCCTTTCCTGAGCATCTGATTGTTTGTGGGGTTTTTTTAGTATGTGTAAAAGTCCATCGTGATGAATATCCAATAACTAAAGACATTTCTCTCACTGAAAATAAGTACTTCCAAGCCCTGGTCATTGGCTTACGCGTTTAGTCATCATGAAGTGATCACCAACTCTGTGTCAAACTGCCAGCGAGGCACTGTTTGGTGACACAAAAAGGAATGAGATATGCATTCCTGGAGGCCCCTGCTTGATAATTCTCTGTGGTTGGATTACTCTGAGAGCAAAGGAAAGCACTTCTATTTTGGCTCTCAAATTACACGTAGCAATAGCCAACAGGTTTTTCATTAAATGCTAGTTCTGCAGAGCATTACAGATGTATCAAAATTGTATTTATATCTCAAATCTACATGTCAGTGTCTATGTGCATGTATAAATAGAGTTGATGTGACAGCGTTCCTACTCATTTCCAGGAGAAATAGGTAGTATCCATCACCTTTGCCGAATAAATGATTTATTTTTGTGTTGACCATTTGCAGGACACCTCGATGGGCCCACGTTCCAGGCGGAAATCTTTGGGACGTGTGTGATCGGGGCATGACCCTGGGCTGTCCACCCTTGAATAGCATGCTGGTCAAATGCTGAAGAACCTTTCTTATTTAAACAACCCAAATCAAGAAACAGCTATTCAAGGTAAGTAGAAATGACTTTTGAATTATTTATCCTTTCACTGCTGGCACCATGTTCCCATAGCTCTGAACTAAGTGTGTAAAGAGAACACAGACGCAGACTCGACTTCACCTGTGGAAAATTTCTTCTCCGTTTGGGCCAACTGTCAGTCTGTAGGAAATAAAGTGACTATCACATGTATTTTGCTGTGTCTGCTAAACAGACTAGAAATGAACCTAGAAAATACCTGTTCTATCACAATTTCACAGTAGTCCTGAAACTAACTGGGAATAAAGTCCTAGAAAGAACCTGAGCTGTGAAGACAGAAGTTGTTTGAAAACACTTTTAGATTCTGGACACGAATACTCACTCCCTTGGCTTCGCCTTTTTCTGTTTTCATCTGTGCCACTGGCTTCTGTTTATGGCATCTGCCCCTTTACCGCTGCAGAGTAAACGAGGGGCCCTGGCCGGAGAGGGAGCAGAGGCTAAGATCTTGCAGCCATAACCACCCTAAAATGGATGATAAAATGATTAATGCTCATGACATATGGGAACTCAACAAGGCTAGACAGAGAACACTGCCAACGAGTACCCAAGGGTAAAGAATGAGGACTTCCAGAATGAAATGCAGAAGGTAATTGAGAAAAATTCACCTGTGACATTTATTAAAATGGAGAAAGCTTAGTAAGAGAGAGACGGCTAATCAAACATAAAAGGAATTGCTGGGTGTATGTGTTCTAGGCAGACGACGTTGACACATCAACGTGAAACTATTATGAGAAGAGAATGAGGCTCAACAAGTCTGTGTGTCCCTTATCCATGGGATTCACAAAAATCGGCTGTTTCTCCATTAAATTGCGCTCCTGTGGTAAAATGCTCACTGATGTTTTTGTTCGCCTGCTTTCTTTTTTCCTTTTAAATTTTTTCTTCTCTCTGGAAGCATAGGATAGATCTAAGCGGCATCTCTGTCGAATGTTGGATATTTCGAGCATTCTCCATATTTGTTCATGCTGCAGAGTATTAGACCCAAGGGCCAGTGAGTCACGGGATGGTGTCTGCTTCTTGGGGCACAAAGCTTCCAAACCTTTCTGTAAACATGGCGCCGTGGAAAACACCAAGACGGAGAGAAAGCCCTGGGGGCTAGTGAAGGGCGAGACAAATGGTGACATTTAATTTTATCAGGATGTTTCCCCTCTCAGGCGCACCGTCCACTACAAACAGGCTTTGGCCTTTCAGCAAGTGAGTCAGAGTGCTGTCTGCGTGTGTTGCTTTCTCACAGGAGGCTGTCGGTGTGTTGATTAATGAGAGAAATTATGCATTTTTATATTGCATTATGTAAATGTGGCTATAGCCTTGTTTTATACCAGCCTTTCTTCAGAAAGGGATGACAAGACATTTTACCAAATTTTTCACATATTATCCAATTCCATTGCTCTTGCACACACCGATCTCATCATCAAAACCCTTCACCTCTCTGGTATGTCTCAGTTTCTCAGTAATAAATAATAACTGTGTTTGCTCTTCTCCTGCTCCCCATTCTCCAGGAACAGAATGCCAAAGAGTACAAAAAGGTTTCCCTGAGACAAGAATATTGTTATTATAATGTTGACTTTTAGTGTGAACCCCTGGAATGGTGGTTTTGGTGTCAGGTTTATGGGCGTCCTCGGTCAGTCAGATGGAACAGCCCCGAGAGCCAGCCTCCAGGGGCTCAGCCACTGTCTGGCCCACTCCCCTCCACCTCCCACTCTGGGACCGTCATCCAGAGCCGCGCTGAAAACTGCGCTACAAAACCCACCACTTGGTGTTTTCTTCATAAGAGAACAATAATACATCCCCCTGCCCACCGTCCCAAGACCTTTCTGAAAATTAAAGAGGTGAAAACCTCTCAACTTACTCTAGAGCCTGGCACAGAGTAACTAACTAATAACTGAAGTTTGACTTAAGGTCTAGAGAAAATATTATGATTCATGCCCAATAGGGTCACTCTCTCTGAAGCCACTTTGTTTCATTGTAAAAGTAGCATAATTATGTCATGGGAAAGTTGGTCCGTGGAAAATAATGCAAATATGTCCCCCTGTGCATGTCTTCCATGACATGTAAATGTTAGGACGTTTTTCTAGTCTTCCATTTTTACCAGCGGATGTTTCTTTTTACCTTGATAATCATTCTGTATATATACTCAGTACGTACTCCTTCCATCATACTATCCTCCATGGTTTTCATAATCAGGGCATTTTAAGATCCACAGAAAGCTTTATACCAAAAATAGATTTAAAAAGTTCTTTGTTTTGAAATTTCAAAACTTTATTGAAAACAAGAGCACCCACAACAATGACCTTTTTGCATCTATTCAAATGAGCTTACTGATGTGCACAGTGTATGAATAATATTATATCATGTCCATGTCATAGAGCTTTCCTTCTGATAGTCAATTTTTGCAGCATGAGGTAATTAAATGACCAGTGTGGAAGCTCTATTATATTTGAGATACTTTCAGCTAGAATAAAGACAACACACAGCCCTGGGCCACTCACAAAGACACTGTTTGGGGAAATGATGGATTTTACCTGGAAGTAAATTAGTCATCTGCCTCTAAAGGAAATATATTAACCAGCAGAAATAGTTGCTAAGAACATGATACGTTTTTCAGCACATGGTTTTCCTGAGAAAAATTTTGAGAATTTTGTCCATCACAGAAATTTCTATTTCTCCTTCCATTCTGTTCTCCTTTCATTGTGCACTCTCCATGGAATATCTTCTTTATCTAAGATCTGTGGTTCATGTCGGGGCTTCATGGTTGGACATTGGAAGTTCATGTACTGTTGAAAATGGTGTCCTAAATTTCAGAGTTCCATCCCCATATTTGTGATTGGGACTCTTTTATCTTCTCCATAGGAGCTAGAGTAGTGTCGAACTTGCAGTCCCCCATTTTCCTTCCAAGAATAAAGGGATGTGGTCTCTGGTAACACAGTCTTGAGCTTGGAAATGGGTGTTCTGTGCTGAGACTTGCCCTCTTCTCCAGTTTCCTCTAAATTCTGGAGAAGAAGCTGCAAATGGAAATGACAGCTGCTGGGCTGTCCCTAGAATCATGAAGAAATAGATTAAAGAGGTTTGGAGTAGGCTGTTAAAAAGCAAACCTAAAAACAAACAAACCAGCAAGCAAAAAGCTCCAAACCAGTTCCTTCCCCAGTGACAGAATGCCCCAGTTATGAATTTCTGTTCCATTTTCTCTTTCTCAGACAAAAAAATGGTGCTGTTCGAAGGAACTTACCTCTTCTGAAAAGGGAGGAAATGTGCCTTGCTATTCCAGCATTCCCTTCTCTTCTCTCTACCGGGCGAAATGCCTTCAAATGTTTCGTCATACACAGACCTGAGCCCAAAGCCAGAAATTATAAAGATTCCCCACTTCCTTTTCTTTTTCTTCATCTTATTACTCTCTGTGCATGCACTTAAAATAATTCCTTTATGTCTTTTGCGTTTTATCATATTAAAATATTGCAACTGCTAAGCCATCACTAAAGGATATTTTCTAAAAATCTAAGAGTCTTTGCTGAATTCCTAAAATCTACAGTCAATTGCAGGGGTCGACATTTTTTAATCTGGTGCCTCCAAATTCCCAAAACTGACTTGTGCGTGCCAATGATGCCAGGCACTGCGCTAAGAGGATTATTTATCCTGATTTCATTTCATCCTCACAGCAAATTGAAGAGGTTGCTGTTTTTAACCTTAAATTTATTTATGGGGAAGCACGCCCAGGTATTAGGTAATTTGTCAGAAACCTCCAAGCTAGTATGTGGCAACACTGAGTTACAGCCCAGTTTTCGGACTCTCTCATCTTGTTCTTTCCAAATCTCACCTTTTATATGAGAGACTAGAGATTCTTTTCAGATCACCTGCTAGAAAATGCCTGTGGTGGGCTACTTCATGGGAATAGAGCGGGCGGTAATGGAGGTGGCCCTGCCCATCAGACAAGGCTGGAAAGACAAGCTGAGCATTATTAGTCTCCTTCATCGATCCAAACTGGGGTGTGGGGTGTACACACAATTGACTTGAATAAAATGCTTTGGCTGCTGATTAGGGTTCCTGACTTTCATAAATAGTTGCTGTAAGAGAATCCCATCATCCACGTGTGCCTCATGTTTATTCTCCCCTCCCCTCGCCTCCTCTCCCTCCCCTCCCTTCTCCTCCCCGCTTTCTTTCCTTCTTACAAAATATGCAACTATGTCTGTGTGAGGAATAGGTGTGGGAAGGAAATGCTCTTGTCCAGAGACTGACAGTCTTTTTTCCTCTGAAGGTCAGACTGCAGTATTTTCTAGACATCACGGCCATATGGTCTCTGTCACGAAGACTCATCCCTGCTGTAGCATAAAGCAGCCAACAGACAGCACTTCCACCGAGGAACAAGACTGTGTTCCCATGAAGTTTTATTTATGGACACAGAGATTTAAATTTCATAGAACATTTACACATCACGAAATAGTCTTCTTTTCATTTTCTCCCACAAATTTCAAACGTAAAATTTCTTCGCTCACAGGCCTCACAGAAGCAAGGCCCTGAGTAAGCTGTCGCCAGAGGCCAGCTCTGCTGTCTGCCTGGCTCCGCACGCTTCTGCCTTTGACACCGGTGTTTTCCTCGAAGACATTGAATCGGTGCCAAAGACATCTTTGCCAGTTTTGAGTCCATGTTTAAACTTCCCAGAATGTTCTTTCATCTGTCGACTGTCCTGTCTCTTGTGAGCATTAAGATTAAGCACAAAGAGATCTTTGCTGCACCGTCTTCTTGCCCCTCGTGGTGGGTTGCTGGGACGCCGTGACAAAGTGCCTGGGACTGGGAGGCGTCAGCAGCAGACGCCTGTGTCTCACGGCTCTGAAAGAGCTGGACTTCCGGCGGGAAGGGGTTAGCAGGACGAGTTTCTCCTGAGGCCTCTCCTTCTTGATTGCAAATGGCCACCGCCTCACTGTGACACCAGAGGTCTCTGTGGTCTTCTTCTCATGACGGGCTCTGTGAAGTCACCGCTCTGCGAACCCATTAAAAACCCTGCCTGCAAACAGTCAAAATGTGAACAGAGACGGGTTCCTGGTTCTGTTCTGTCCCTTGGGCCTCAGACTTCCATCTGGTTCAGCAGAACTGGTTTCTTCCTCAGCTTGTCCCGCCTTTTGTCCCTTTTTTATTTATTCTGTGTAGTGCACCTTGCAAGCGGATTTTGTGTCTGAGGCTGTTTTTCTCTCTCCTGCCGCTGGCGCGCACCTGCCACTGCTCTGAGATTAGCAAGGCAGCACGTAGTGGACAGAAGTGCGTGAGTGAGTGGATGCAGCGACTTTCTCTTCATCATGAGAACCGTCTGAGAAAGGCGGATGGGTCTGGTGGGTCGAGGCCATTTCCTCAAAGCACCAGCCGTGTGGGTCTGAGGGGAGGGAGCGAGAATGAAGCGGGAGAGTGAGCACAATATTTCTGAGCAACACGTGCAGCAGTTTTACAGGGGCCTTGTCACATGGGATTCCTTTTTCAGCCTCACACCTTTAGTTTCAACTTATAGGTGAGAAAGCAGAGTCGCAGTGAACTTAAGTAACTTAGAGTCCGCAGGCAATGAGGAGATTAGAGTGGATTTGAATCACTTGGAATCCCTGAAGAGTTATTTCCATAAAATTATATTTGGGGACACATTAAGGAGGAGTAGACATTATTCTTCTCTTCAGGGATTTACATTTACATAAAAGAATAACAAAGGGCAGTGCAAATAATTAATGGCTCTGGGCTTCTGGAACAAAATGGTCTCTGAAATTAGCCATCTTGCTCTTTCCAATTTCTCTTATCAGAGAGTAAGCTGCTTAAGGATGAGCGCTGTTTTACTCAACTGTCATTTGCAGTGATGCCATGGATTAGGATGGATAAATATTTGACAGTTCCATTGGAATCGCACATGGGTTGAAGGAAGAGGTCAGTATGGTCACGAATCCTCCCAGGTGACCAATGTCATCACACTAGATGAATTCAACTCCAGGCCTCATGAAGAACATCCTGACTCCGCTTATGGTTCCTTTAGCAACTTACTGCTTTTTCCACCAAAAATGTAATCCAGTTATCATGATTTTATCCTTGACATCTGTTCACTAGAGAGCCTATTCTTGTGCCTAGACAACTCTTTTCAACACATTCTTTTATCTCCTGCCTCCCCAACATTATCACGTCTTTTATTCCTCCATCGAAATGCCATTGCTCTTTGCCTCCTGCCCCAGAGAAGGAGTCTGCCCCCTGTTGGCAGGGAAGTTTTCACCTGCATTAACATCGATAGCTCGTGTCTGAGCTTTCTTGGAGCTGCCGATGGCCGCTCCCTGCAGGAGCGGTGTCAGTCAGAGGGGAAGTTAGGGCACCTGAAGCACCTGCGCTCGTGGCTTCAAGGATTGTCTAAATCTTTGTAGGCAAACCACTTCCCTGTAGGGGTGTGTTTCAATGCTGTCATTCCACAGGGATACTCATGCACAACCCGGAGAGAAGACAAGGCTTCCCCGCGTGACCTCCATCAGTAGCTGCAGAGCCTTAGAAACTGGGGGGAATCATACCCCTGATGCGTATAAATAATAAGAAAGAGGTGTTCAAATGAGAGGAGTCAGTTCGGGAATCTCAGTCTCCCATCTGCCTGCCTGTAAGGTTAGAGGTAACTGGAATGTGGAGACAAAGGACATTTGGGGAGACTGGGGACCAACCCAAGGCAGGCCCCCCAGTGTCTAGGCAATCGTTAGCATTGAGAGTTGCTTCACATTTCTCCATTAACATGTGGAACAACGTGGGGATTGTTGAAGAGACTGAAGGAGTGCTAATCAGGTTCAAGCTGCAGTTTGTCTCACTCGTACTGGTCCTGTAAGTCAACTTAGCCTTAAAACGATGTTGCTATGCTTTCTGCAGGTTTACTTTTGAATCCCAATAAAATCCAGATCTGTACTTGCTTTAGTATTACTCATCTTAAAACACATCGAATATTGGAGATGACAAGATCTTAGATCAAGAAATGGCAAACATCTTTTTAACCAACTCTGAAGTATCAGAAATGTACATAAGATATGAAGGAAGATATTTATTTAGAAATAGGACATTGAACAGAAATTAGATGCATGTATTCCAGTTACTTCACAATCCATGTTTGTGTATAGATAGGTAGATAGATAGATAGATAGATAAAGCATCTTGTATACAGTTGTTGCTCAGTCTGTTTACATTTCAGCTCTGCCTGTGATCTTCAGTGTCATGTGTAGACACAGATCTGGAACACAAGGAGAGAGGTTAGATTTTTGTAAGAGCAGAGACCTGCTCTCATTTTAATAATGATTAGTAATATGCTGAACATTTACAAAGCACGTATCCTGTGATAGGCATTGTTCTATAAACCTGGAAGAATGTTAACTCACTTAATCCGCAGAAATATTTTGAGAAACAGATTCAATCACTGGGATATAATGAGGGGAAAAGAGAGGTGCAGAGTAGTTAAGCCACTCTCTGCTCTCACAGAGCTGTTAAGAAGAGAGTCAAGCTCAACAAGATATTCTATCATAGAAGCCATGCCTCCAGCCCCCATGACAAACTACCCTGGAAGTAAAGAGGAGGCATGATCTAAAGGACAAAGGTGAAGAAAAGTCAAGAACTGGGACTTGGAAGAGAATCAAAACTTTTATGCTGTGAATATGACTTATGAAATAAATGTGGCATCGATATAAAGTGATGCAAGGTCATAGTTGAGAATAGCTAGGGACAAGGACAATAGATAAAGTCGTCCTAATGGAGAAAAGAAAAGTGGTATTTTCTAGAGAAACTTAGTTGAATTCATGCTAGTTCGAGATCTCTAAATGTTAAACAAGCACCAGTGGTTAGTAGGATTTTCAGAAATTACCTCCTCTCTTAATGTCAAAATCCTGCAGTAGTGGGAACCTTAAAAAACGGAAAAATCAACCCAGCAGTCTCCATGCAGGGTCTCTAAAGGTTTTCTAGAGTCAGCATGCTCATCAAATATTTTATTCCCAGGGATTATGCTTCCAAAGATTAAAAACACATTGCTTCCCCTTCTCTGAAAGTGCCCTGTCACTTGTTGTTTTCAAGGAACTGTCATGTCTGAATGATTGCAGAGAAATGGGATGGAAGAGGAAGAACATTTACTCAACCTCAATAATAATAATGATGCATGCCCACTTTCTTCATTTGATACAGCCTGAGCTATGGAGTTCTGAGTGAGAAGTGGGAAAAGGAGTGCTTTCTTTATGAATTCAGTGATGCAAGCCCACATAATCCTTCAGGACAGAAACACACACTTTCTTAGCTGTAGGAGGCATTGGCTGCTGCTGATTCAAATCCTTCACCAAGAATTATCTATCATGGAAGGGAGCTGAACCATCAAAGTTCCAGTGCACTTCTTGGGGACACCAGGATACAGCAACTGATCAACGTGGGGGTGCATCCACCCGTCTCTGAAGCTGTCCGAGATCCATAGTTGATAACTCTGGTCGAAGTGAAATGGCTTCCTCCGACTAAACCTGTTTCCCTCACTCCCATTCAGATGTTGCTTCTAAACCCTCTCCCCAGCAAAGGCACTACATGAAAGTTTCCATTCAAGAAAACCTGACTTAGGGGAGTCTTCTCATCTTCTTTCAGCTGAGTCAGGTTGTTTTATTTCTGGAGACCGAAGTATGTTTCTGTCACCATTTCCTTTCCCTTCAATCTTGTTCTTGTATTACCATAAGTAGAACTTCCTCCTGGAGTTTGGCTGTAGGTAATCTTCTGATATTAGGTTTTCCAAGTGTGAATTTTGCTCTGCTTATGCTCCAGATGCTAACGTTTAGTTATAACCCTCTGTCCTAAATTATCTGTGACATTTCAGAATGCATGCTTGGACCAAACCCCGACTTGTGTGCTTTATATTTTAATGAGATCAGGAAGCTAGCTAGTTTTAACTTGTGACATGGATTCCAGCATATTCCATATGTACCAAGCCCTAGGCCTTCCTGAGGGAAGCGTAGGTTGAGGAGCAGCCATAGCATTCTTCTAAATCACTTGATGGTGTGCAGAAAGAATCAGGCATAAAGACAAAGATAAAGAAGAAAAACTGCACTGGGTTCTCTGGGCCAAGGAGAAGGGAGAGAGAAAACAGACCTGGGTTCAAATTACAGCTCCATGTACTAGCCACATGATTTAGATCAGGTTGCCTAAATTTTATAACCCTCCATTCTTTTACCTACAATATAGGGATCATAATACTTATATCATTGAGTTATGAGGATTGAATTATATAAGGCAAGTAAAACATAGTGACATCTGACTTCTCTTTAGGAAGAGCATGTTGTATTGGAAACCAGAGGGAAGCGCGAGATCAAAGGTTGAGGGTATATTTTTCTTGACCTCGTTTTCCTTATCCTTCTGAATTGGGATTTTTGATCTTAGGACTTTTTTAACTTGAAATTTCTATAAATACATAATTATTTCAATATGATTATAATCATTTTGCCAAGGAGGTTGACAAAATGGTGGGTCATTTGCCCACAGTGACATGAATAGAAAATGGCAAAGGTAAAATTTGAAATTAAATATTTGGGCTTCACATCCTCAGTCCCAGTCCTATAATTCACCTTGTTTTGTCATATATTACATTCTTCTGGAATAAACACATATCCTTATGGATCTGCATTCATTTTGGTTATTTATTCAGTTGGCTACACAGGTTTTCAACCATGCACATCTGCCTGGAAGACTGAGGAGTGCAGAACCTTTTCAAAACTGGGGACTTCTGTTTCTTCTTTGTCCAAACGCGTGGCCCTAGTAAATTACAGTGCCATCCTCTGACTTCCCTGTCTCCCGGCGTGTCAGCTAAATTATTTTCTGGGTCAGACAGTAATCTCAGTGACTTGCCTGATTATGTTTTGTCTTGGAATGACAGCACAGTTATCATAGGAGCTTCAAAAATGAGGCAAAATGCTTGAACTTTCTTTTTTTACCATTACCCGCAGTGCTGGTGGTTTGGTTCATGATTGTATGTTGCAGGTATGTGTGTGATTTGTGGGGATGGTGTTTAGCTGATTTCCACATTGAGTTCCCATCCTGAAAACAGAGATAGTGATGCCTAATCAATTTATCCTGACCTGATAAAACATCATTTTTGTGTCATTGCGGCTTTGCTAGAATGCCACCTTCATTCATTTCAACAGTGATCTATTTTTCTCAGAGCAAAGACAGAAGTCCTAGGGAAGGGCTGCAAGGGGAACTAATCTGCCCCAGCCGACATGTGTACGCGGAGCATGGCTGCCTCCCACCAGTCACTGTCGTTGTGGCCTTACCTTAGATCGTCGAACGCCGCAGACCCTGTCTACCTACTGGACTTTTCCAGAAGTTTTCATCTGCCAGGACTCTCCTACCCGCTTTTTTTGTGAAAGCCAATCGGTTCTTACTGCCTCATCTGCCTGACAGCGCATGGTTTTGTACAGTGAAACTAGATTAGGTATCTATGATGACTCCCAAAGCGTTTTGCAGCTCCTCTTTAAAATCTTCCTCGTATCTTATTATCTTTTCTGAAAACATCTGCTTAACTTGCTGCATCATATAAGAGTGTAGACACTAAGTATGCCCATTGTAGCTTTTTGGGTGCCTTTCATGGTGCTGAATATATAGTGATTAGAAGTGTTTGATTAGTGAATGAATAAAGGAACCACAGCCAAGTAGAGAGAGGGAGGAAAAAACAACAGCAGAAATTCAGAAAGAGAACTTACTCAACCACCGGCTCTTCAAGAAGAGTGATTAATATCAACAAATAAGACCTTTCTAGAGGTACAGTTTATTGAATTTTATAATAACCACTGAAATGGTCTACAAAGCTCCATTTTACAGATAAAGAAAAAAGCCCTCAAATATTATGGAAATCACCACATGATACAGCTCCCAAATAGCAGATGAGTTTCTGCAGAGTTTGGCCAAAGAGTCGTCTGCTTTCTGCACAGGTCAAATGGATGAGTTGAACAAGGATGCAGTGAGAGTAGTCATCCCAGAAACTTAAAGTCCTGGGTGATAGTATTAATCTGTAAAATCCCTGCAAGAACATGGTGTTACTTTTGTTTTACTCCCGGTGTATGTATGGGATGTTCTAGTGGTTCTCACCTGGCTGCTCCCACCATCACAGCTGTCATTCCACAGGTGGGGGCACCGGGGTGCCAAGCATGTCTGTTTTAAGTCTGCCTCTCCAGCTGGGGCTCTGCCCCTCCAGCTGGGGCCCTGCCCCTCCAGCTGGGGCTCTGCCTCTCCAGCTGGGGAAACAAGCGCAGGGTGGGCCTGGGGATTCATTGGACTCACTGGGAGCTGAATCTGAGCTCAGACTTAGTTACTGGTTTGACCCACCTGATCGATCACAATAATTTGTGGAATTAGTGTCATTTCAGAGATGTGCCTATTAGTCAACAAAAGGCCTAATTATATGCCTTTTTCCAAGGAACAGTCTCTGGTAACTAGGCTTAGCTCCCTTTGGAGAATGTCAAGAATTAGGTACATTTTTTTGTACATTTTTGGAGGTGTTACAAGATCCTTCAAGTATCATTTGTTCTCCTTAATTCCAGGGGACTGTGACCTGTGAACTGACTCCAGTCAAGACACTGATTCAGAGGCCATGAGTCTCTGGTTTGATCATTCAGATTAAAATTCTGGTCACTGGATATGGAATTCTACCATTTTTATAGATCAAGTAAGAATTAGTAGATGTCCCATATATTCTTTTTCAGTGACACCAGTCTAGCTAATAGCTTAGGTCTCGGAGTCACAATATTCAGATTCTTTTTCAGGTTTATATGGGAAAAATGTGACAATAATATAAATGAATCAGCACTTTATGAACTAAGTTTTTAGAGCAGATTGAATTAAAATGTAGAGATCAAAATAAAATAGAAAAAATAAAACAAAGAACTCCAACATATTTGAAACTATCATTATATAGTTCTAAATATTTCATAGCTTGAAGTGGAAATCATATGTAAGGCCATAAACTTCTTCAAGCAGAATCACTGAAATGAAAATGTGATGTTCAACATGTAAATAATTTTATGGAAGTTTATAATCCCAGATGCATATAATATGAAAGGAAGAAGCTAAAAGATAATAAATGAATGAATTAAGTCACTAATCCAGAAGCTTGAAAGAGAATAATAGACAAAGTAAAACAAGTGATTTAAAAAGTAAATTGAAGCATAATAAAAATAAGACATTTAGGAAAACAGATTGAGAGGATAAAAAATATGAAAACTATAATGCTCAATTCTTTTCTTAAAAAACATAAGAATAAAAAAATCAACATCTAACAGTTGTCATATGTGGAATATATAGTTTTTTGTATATAGGTGGCTTTTTATGATTTTAGCAATTTAATGTTTGATATGCTTATAACAAATTTATTGTGAAGAGAAATGGGCGATAGCGTGAACATTTTTCCTTGTTTTTCTCTTTTCATCTTTAACATACTAAAGAGCCACAAAGCAAATGGAAGCATCCCATGTGTTATCCTCAGTGAAAGGAGTTTTCTGTGAGAGGTTAGAGGCAGGAGAGCTGGCAGGATAGTATCTTCTAAAGCGGTTTTCTTTTTATGATAAAGAAAATATCCTTTCAATAACTTTGTCTTTCTATTCCCCCCCGTCCCTATTGAGGAGAAAACACTCTTTGCTTGAACAGGTTGCTTTGTTTTTATCATGAACCACATTTCTAGATGGTTTGACGCCTGTTCTCCATTCTCTTGCAAGATGTCATCCCTGACGGTCTCCGTCTTGCTGTCTCCGGCCTCCCCCGCGGCGGGTGAAACAAGGGCCGTTTAGCCAGAGGCCCTGCTCACTTTCGGCAACTTCAGTTCTCAATTTTCACTCTTCCATAATTCTGTCCAGCTCAGAATAATCCGTGCGCTGCACAAAGGGTTCTCACTAGTCAGAAGATTATCATCTGAAGTTGGTGACATCAACTCGTTGGTAAAACGTGATACTGCACGCCTGTTCCCCGCCAGACAGTACTTGGGAGTCTGCTAGTGTTTCCGTAACGAGACCAGCCAGACCCAGGCTCTGCTCGCCATGAGCAAAGGCCCTACTGGCCAGGACGGTGGTTGGTGAAAGGAAATTGGGTTTATTAGGAGGCACTGCTTGAGAAAATGGGAGAACTCTGTCCCAGTGGAATGGGCCACAGAGATTGTGCAGGACAAGAGGACACGGGCAGGTGGCAATGGAAAGACCTGGGCTTCAGGTTTTCACAACTGTTTGTAATTGCAGACTCCTGTGCCAGCCTCTCCCTCCCCTCCTCCCTC
>RJWH01006528.1:0-44004 GCA_004363575.1 Solenodon paradoxus
GTGTGTGTGGTGTGTGTGATGTGTGAGTGTGTGTGGTGTGTGGTGTGTGTGGTGTGGTGCGTGTGGTGCGTGTGTGGTGCGTGTGGTCACCTGACACAGACGTTCTGGGCCAGATTCCACAGCCGCTTGTTCTGCCCCGATCCCAGCGGCACCTCCTTTGCTCCCACTTTGGAGGGTCCTCTGGGCGTGTCTGTGAAGCTAAGTCAGTTCTGTGTCACTTATTTCTGGCGTCGCAGGCTGCTGGGATTTTAGGCGCCAGGTCGCGGGCCTTGTCTGGCGTTGCCGGGACAGGGTCGTGGGCCTGCAAGGTCCTGGCCCCGGTGCTGGGGACCCCAGCCTGGTGCCGGGAGGAGTAGAACTGGTGGTCACGGTCCTGGACACCCCGGACCCAGAACGCAGACACATGGATGTGGGGCAGCTGCCAGAACCGGGGCGCAAACCCCAGTGGAAGTGGAGGCTGGCCTGGGTATCAGGAACATGAGGTGGGGGCTGATTTCCGGCTGAGCCCACAGAGTGGACCGGGCTGGACCTCACACGCTGGAGTCGTCTGGAAATTGCAAAGAAGTCATTAAATGTGTTACTGGATGCCCGGTGGTTCAGACACCCTAAAACAGAGGCCGTCCTGTCCTGGGTGTTAGGGATCCCTGCGGGGGAGCGGGGTTTGCGCAGGCTGCTGTCTGGGGCGGGCTGGGCACTGTCCCCGTCCAGTCGGGCGCCGATGGCTCTGTCTTTTCTTCCCTTCCTTCCCGCCTCCCCGCCTCCCTGCCTTTCTTTCTGTTAAAGGAAAGCTGCAGTAGGAATGAAGGCAGGAAGAGAGGGAAGGGAGAAGCACTTTATTTTATTTTGCTGATCACCTTGGTTGGTCTGGGACGCCCTGGGGTGTTGGTGGACTGCACTTTAGCTGAAGGGGGTGGCTGACCTAGCCGCGCCTCCACCAGGGTTTCTGCACGCCGGCTGGAGGAAAGGTGAAAGGTGAGAGGTGAGAGGTGAGAGGTGAGAGGTGAGAGGCGAACGCTGAGAGCCGATTCGGGGCGACCACGGGGTGGGCCCAGGGCCGCTGCGCCTGTGCCCGCCAGCAGGGGGGCGCGCGCGCCCAGCGCCGGGTCACGGACGAGACGCGCATGCGTCGCACGGCGCTTTCCGGCAGTGTGGCGGAAGCAACACGTCGCTTCGCGGCGCGGCGCCCGGCGACAGTGTGGCGGCGGCATGGCGTCGCCCTTCAGCGGAGCGCTGCAGCTCACCGACCTGGACGACTTCCTCGGGCCGTCGCAGGTGGGCGCGGCCGCGCGGGGCCGCGGTGCCTCCCCGGAGGCGGGGTCCGAGTCGGACCCCGCTACCCGCTCCGGCCCGGGAACCGAGGCTGCGGTCGGCCGGGAAGCCCGGCGCCCTGTGGCCCCGGCGGCTGCGGGGCGGCTTCGCAGACGGCGGGGCGGGGGCGGAATGACAGCCGCGGAGCGGACACCGGCCTTCGCCCCTGACCCGCGGTGACCCCGGTGCCAGCAAGGCCAGGAGAGAGGGTGCCCGGGGGTGCTGGGGCCGTCCCCCGGCCAGCGAGCAGGGCCTGCCCGGTGGCCGTGGGGGGAGGCCACCCTCTTGCTGGAGACTCAGCCCTCGTGGGGTGTGGGGTCTCTTCCTGGGGCAGGACTGCGTCAAGCCCTTGAAGGTGGAGAAGAGGCCGGGGAGTGGCGTGGCCAAGATCCACATCGAGGACGACGGGAGTTACTTCCAGGTCGGGCAGGTGAGTCCCAGCTCACCCCTGAGTGTGGCTCGCCCCTCAGCCGGCCTCCAGCGGCCGGTGGCTGACCATTGTGCAGAAGAGCCGTCCGGTCTCCCTCCTGCTGCCAGAGTCCTGCTCAGGCGCAGTTTCCAGCCCAGGCCCCTGACTCAGAGGAGTCTTCCTGGGGCCCTAAGTGAAGACAAGGGGCTGATCTAACGGTGCTAGGGTTCCCCAGCTCTCTGCTGGTGGGGCTCCGGGCTCTCGAGAGCACCCGCGCCGCCCGGGACCACAGACAGCGGGCACAGTGCGCACCACAGTTGGGATGTGATGGCACAGTGACAGCCCACAGCGTGTGCGTTTCCGTGGCATTTCCCGTAAAGGTCCCGCCGCACAGCCGCCGCCGCCACGCTGCCTGTCGGTTCCGGCAGAGCGTCGGTTTCCCAGGCCTCTGAGAGCTTGGCCTCGTGGAGACGGCCCTGTGCATCAGGGTCCTGTGCTTCCAGGACGGAGGGACACGGAGGCTGGAGAAGGCCAAGATCTCACTGGATGACTGCCTGGCGTGCAGTGGCTGTGTCACCTCAGCGGAGACTGTGCTCATCACTCAGCAGAGCCATGAAGAGCTGCGGAAGGTTCTACATGCCAATAAGGTGAGCTGGGCAGTCGGGCCGCCCTTGAGCTCTGGAGACGCGCCTCAGCGGCCCTGCCTGCAGAGCCTGCAGCGTGAGCCCTTGCTTTGCAGACGGCAGCGCCGGATCAGCAGAAGCTGGTTGTCATTTCAGTCTCTCCCCAGTCGAGAGCGTCGCTGGCTGTGAGGTTTCAGCTGAATCCGACAGACACTGCCAGGAAGTTAACTGCGTTCTTTAAAAAACTAGGTGGGTGGGTGGCAGGGGGCGAGCGTGTGGCCCAGGTGGGTTAGGTGCAGATCGTGGCAACCCAGGGCCTGGGTTTGTGGCCGGGTTGGGGAGAGAAAAGAAAACCCAAAAGGTAGGATAGTGGCTGAGCTTAGAACCGGGGTGCAGTGAGGGGAGGCGGCAGCCGGGGGCCTCAGCGCCCCTGAACGCAAACTCTGCTCTGGGTCTGACGTCGCCTGCACCTGAGAACATCCCTCCGGGCTCCCACATTGCACCTGCCCGGGTCCCGGACCCCCACTCCCAGCTTTGTCTCCAGACGGCTGTCATGTGGGCCGTCAGGCGGGCCATGTCCCGGACCCACCTTGGGTTCTGGTCCAGATCCAGCTGGGTTGACCTTTGTGTGCCAGGAGCGGGGCTGCGGAGGATGTGAGGCGAGCCCTGCCGGTGCCGGCTCTGTCCCGGCCCCTCGAGGACGGCCCTGCCCAGCACAGCTGTGGGGTCGGCAGCCTCCTGGGCCTTGCTAGGGACAGCCGGCTGCCTGCCTTGCAGGGGCACAGCGCGTGTTCGACACCGTCTTCTCAAGAAACTTCAGCCTCCTCGAGAGCCAGCAGGAGTTCGTGCAGCGGTTCCGAGCCCAGGCCACCTCGACACAGGCCTTGCCCGTGTTGACTTCCGCCTGCCCAGGTGTGCTGCCGTGCTGGGGGCCCAGAGCTACTTCTACCCCCACACAGCGAACCTGTGGGTGTGGGCACAGGAGACCACAGGGCTCGTGGTCCTGCCAAGGGACATAACTCCATGCAGTTGTCCGCCCCCGAATGCCATGTCACCTTGAGTGGGTGGCAGCAGTGTCCCGACAGTTTCCCGGTGTCGTCCAGGCTGGATCTGCTACGCGGAGAAGACGCACGGCAGCGTCCTCATCCCCCACCTCAGCACGGCCCGGTCCCCGCAGCAGGTCATGGGCGCCCTGGTCAAGGATTACTTCGCACAGGAGCAGGTTTGAGGTGGGGAAGGCCCCGGGCGGGAGCCCCAGTGGCTATCTGGGCTCTCAGCCGCGTGGGTTGGTGGATGGCAGCCAGGCCACTTCTATTCTTCGAGGGCTGGGCTCTGGGAAAACAGCTGCCATGCCCAGAGGACTGTCCTGAGCTGAGGCAACAAGAGGCCCAGGTGTTGCCCCCACCTGACGCCCATGCTCGGGGAGCGGGGCGCTGCCAGCATCGGCCCTGTGTAGAGGTGTCTCTGTCTGCATCATTCCCGTGGCTTGCTCTTTGCTCCTTTCCTGCTGACCTGCGCCCCTGCCCCAGGCCGAGCCTCCTGCCGGGGCTGCTTTCCGGGAGGGGATGTTTCACTGTGAGTGGCTCCCAGTCACCACCCAGGTCCGTAGTGCCAAGACCCTACAGGGAACTGCTCCCCTGCACCCGCTTGCCGAATGAGACCCCTCACTGCTGTGGTCGGCGGCAGCAGCAGCAGCTCAGGTTTCTCTGCAGCACCTGACCCCTGATAAGATCTACCACGTGGCGGTCATGCCTTGCTATGACAAAAAGCTGGAGGCATCCCGGCCTGCCTTTTTCAACCAGGAGCACCAGACACGAGACGTGGACTGCGTCCTCACCACAGGTGTGGGCAGAGCGGGGCCTGCGTGGGCTGTTTGCGGGAGACGGGGCCTGCTCGCTCCGTGGGTACATCCGCCACCCTCTGGCCCGGAGCAGCCTCGGGTGTCCCACGTGCAGACGGGAAAAACGCGTGCTGGGAGTGCGTGCGGCTGGGAGCAGGCTCCCGCTGCGCCACCAGCCCGCCTCCCTGGGCATGGCTGGTATATCCAACCCTGTGCGCCACTGCAAGGCTGGGCTGTGTTCTCCGGGGCTGCGGGGGGACCCTAGGGGTCTTCAGGAGTGGCGCTTGACCCCCTTTGAGCTGGGGGTGGGTGTCCCTGTGATTGAGCACGGTTGTTACAGGGGAAGTCTTCCGGCTGCTGGAAGAAGAAGGCGTCTCCCTCCCAGACCTGGAGCCCGCCTCCCTGGATGGCCTGTAAGTCACCGCTGGCCGGTGGAGAGGCAGCACGGCTCCCGGTGGGCACTCCTGATGGGGGTGGGCAGCATCCGCACTCCTCTTCCCACACGGCTGCCCCCGCCCAGCCTGTCCCGGCGTCCACGGGGACAGCCGAGTGCGTGTTAACAGAGTCCGCAGAGCCTGCCCCAACTCCGCACAGGCTTGTGCCCCAGGGAGGGGCAGCCTCCGAGCCAGCGTGCCGACGGCCCTGGTCACGTCTCGGAAGCAGCCTCCCCGCTGCGCCGTGTGCCGCCCGAAACCGTGTCCTCCCACAGGTGCAGCAGTGCGTGCGCCCAGGAGCCCACCAGCCACCGGGGAGGGGGATCGGGGGGCTACCTGGAGCATGTCTTCCGGCACGCCGCCCGGGAGCTCTTTGGAATCCACGTGGATCAGGTCACCTACCGACCCCTGAGGTCAGTGGGAGGGCAGAACGCTGGGCCCGGGCGCTGTGGCCAAGACAGGCGAGGTGGGCCGGGTGAGGGCACAGGGATGCTTGGCTTTGGCACGAGCCGACCAGGCAGGCCTCTCCGGGTCATCGGGGGGTCAGTGTCCCCTGCCCACACCAGAGCCCTGAGAGGCCGGGGTGGCGCTGGTGTCCTGACGGGGAGCCCCCGTCCCACGTTGTGTCCGCCCTTGGGAGGGGTTCCCGTCTTACAGTTGGCAAACTGAATGTGGGGTGCGGTCACCTGCCCGACATGAACGCGATCCTCGCCACCCTGCCCCGTGGACCAGCCCAGGCTTTCCGCTGCAGGAACAAGGATTTCCAGGAGGTAACCCTGGAGCGGGAGGGCCAGGTGCTGCTGCGCTTCGCCGCGGCCTACGGCTTCCGCAACATCCAGAACCTGGTGCAGAAGCTCCGGCGGGGCCGCTGCCCCTACCACTACGTGGAGGTCATGGCCTGCCCTGCAGGTAGGCTGGGGGCAGGCCCTGTGGCCCTGCCACCACGTGGAGGTCGCGGCCTGCCCCGCGGCGGGCCCAGCACCAGCCCCTTGCTGACGCCTCCCGGGGCCTTGTCCCCGCTCTGCCGCAGGCTGTCTCAATGGAGGGGGCCAGCTGAAAGCCCCCGACACGCCGGGCAAGGAGCTGCTCCCGCACGTGGAGAGGCTGTACGGCCTGGTCAGGACAGAGGAGCCCGAGGACGTGCCTGCGGTCCGCGAGCTGTACACGCACTGGCTGGGGGGCGAGGGCTCGGAGCGGGCCCAGCGCCTGCTGCGCACCAGCTACTGCGCTGTGGAGAAGGCCAGCTCCGGCCTCGGCGTCCGGTGGTAGCTGCAGGCCCGCATGGCCGAGCCGCGTATCTGTCCCCAGAGAAGCGAGCCGCAGCAGGACTCTGGTCAGCCCACACCAGCAAAGGTGGCCTTTGGCCAGCAGTGCCAAAACCCCTCCTGGTCGTGGGGTGCCAGGGCCTCAGCCTGTCTTGAGGGCAAAACAAGTGGGGGCCCCCCTGGACCATTTGACACGTGGAGCTGCGGTGTAAGGGTGGTAAGGGGCCGGATCTCCGGGCTGCCCCGTGTGGGAGCCCGCCTGCTGGGCAGCTGGCCCAGGACACCCCACAGGACAGGGTGCCCACTCCGCTTGCAGCCAGGTACTTGTCTGGTGAGCTGACGCCTCAGGCCAAGCCACTGGCTCCTGGGCCACGCTCCTTAAAAGGAGCAGGCTCGGCACCAGGCCTCAGGCATCTGCAGGCTGGACCCCCACACACACAGGATAGGCAGGCGATGGTTTGTGCTCGCCATGCCCAGACCTGCCCCTGCCAGTCCCTCTGCTAATAAATGGCCTTTCTCAAATTCCTGAGTGCCTCTCGGCTCCTCAGAGGAGGGTGTCTGCAGCCTGGAGAAGTGGGCTTTTCAAAGCTTTATTCACTGGGCACAGCCCCATCACCCCCTCAGCCGCCTCTGCACGGAGGTGCAGGGCTCCAGACTCCGGGGCGTAGGGCTCCGGAAGGGTCCTGGGGCTCACCTGCAGCAGGGCGTGCCCGGGAGCCCCCACTGCAGCGCAGAAGAGCCGGGCCTGCGGCTGCAGAGGCTCCTCCGCCTGCTGGAAGCTCGCCCTGCAGACCAGGCTGCGTCAGCCTTCCCGGTGAAGGCCCACCCCGAGTCCTGCTGGAGAGGCGCTGGGGGAGACCCTGGCAGACAATGCTAACTGGACACAGCCTTTCCCAGTGCCAGTCAGCCTAGTACGGGCCCAGCTCCTCCCTCAGCTTCCACGTGACTGCCGGGGACACCCCAGGGATGGTGGGTGGAAGCAGGGTCCCAGGGAGGCCCGATGTCAGGGCTATGCCGTGTGCCCCTGCCGGCGCTCCTGCCATCCTTGGGAAAGGGTTGTAGGGCAGCTCGTCCCTATTCCGGAACGACCACAGACCCTTGTCATGGCCTCATCCCAGCCAGGGCTGCTGGCTTGGGCCTGAGGGCCAGCTCTGTGGACCAGTCCTCCAGGCTGCCCCGTTCCCCAAGGTCACCATCCCCCTCCCCGTGGGAGCCCACTGGGGCCCGACCCCCCTCCTGCCCTGGAGAGGCCACACCCTGGCCCACGATGGCTTTGCCCTCACAGTTATTGCAGGGCTCCGCCCTCCAGTGAGACTGGAGCTTTCCAGGTATGCGTGGCCGTAGACACCTGGAGAAAGGAGGCACTGAGCAGACGCGGGAAGGCACTCACCCGTGCCTGCCCCACTGCCCCCACAGCTGAGCACGGGCACAGGCAGAGCCTGCCGGCGGTGCGGGCAAGCAGCCCCGTCTCGGGCAGCCAGGTGCCCAGTGTCTCAGCCAGGCTCTGGTGCACCTGCTCAGCAGTGCTCTCCTGGCGTGAACCACAGCCGGCCACGGGCAGCGTGTCCCCTGTGGGGACAGTCAGGGAGTGGGTGGGCGGGCTTGGGCAACCTGAGAAGACAGCTGGAGGGTGCAGACAGGCATCTTCCCACAGGAAGTAGCTCGTGGCCAGAGGTGTGGCCAGTCGTCAGGAGACAGCACACGTAGATGGCCCCAAGCTGGCAGGGGGCTGCAGCTGCGAGGGCTGGGGCCAGCACCCCCGCTGCCTGGGCTCCCGCTCACGTGCAGCTCTTCCCCTGCATCAGCCTGCGGGTCGGCGGTGTGCAACTCGTCAGCACCCAGCACCCAGCACAGCCACCCAGGCCATAGTGGCACCAGCTCCGCGTTACCCCTGGCCCCTGCGCACGGGAGCGGGTCACACGTGGCGGGGGCGCCTGGCCCCTGCTCACGGGAGTGGGTCACGTGGTGTGCAGAAGCCAGGGCCCTCTGTGCCCACCCTGAACCCGCTCTCCAGTGGCGGGTGGTCAGCACGGCAGTGAGAGACACCCCTCCCGGTCTGCAGTCTCAGCAGCTGAAAGGGACGGGTGTGTGTGGTCCAGGGGGCCGCCCCTCATGCTGAGCTCCTGGTCTGGGGGGCGCAGGCCCCGGGCAGGCCAGGACGTGGCGGCGGGGGCGACGCTGCGGTTACTAAGTCAGCGCCAGAGGGGGTACCGCCCTTGGGAGAGACCCGAGGCAATCAAGGAACCCGAACGCCGATCACCTGGGGACGGTCTGCCCCCGCAGGGGTTGCGAGGCCTGTCAGAAGTGCTGCTGTGCCCGCGCCCAGTCCACGGCCACAGCCTCCCGCGTGTGTCCCTCGATGACCAGGTGCACGTCCTCGAGCACAGGGATGACCGTGACCCACGTGGTGGCACAACTCAGTCACTGGGCCGCCTCCAAATCGCCCCCAGCCTGCGAGTCCTTCCTCAGGACGGGGGCTGCCCTCTCCCACCCTGGGCAGGACGGTGAGGGGGAGAGGTCCGGCCCGCGCACACTGGGGGCTGGAAAACCTGACGGCCCGGCTCCGGGAGCTCCCGGAGAAGCCGGCGGGCCTCCACGCTCGGGGCTCGGCCGCTCCTCACCACCCTAGGGACCTACCACCCGCCCAGAGCCTCGCCCTCCCCGGCCCCGCGCCTTCCCTCGCCCGCGGCCCGCTGGAGCCAGGCCCGGGCGTCCGGCCTCCGAACACGCCTGTCTGGTCAGCCACGCTGGCCAGCGCCACTCGGAGTCCTTGGCCACTTCCTCACCTCACCGTACGGGCTTCGTGGACGGGCGGACAGAGGCGGGGCCTCGGGCAGCTGGTCCCGCGTCTGGACCGAGGCCACACTGGATACTCGACCCGCACGCCAGAACCCGCGCAGCGGCTGGAGCCCGCACGGGAGCGCGCCTGCGCGGTGCGGCCGCGGCGTCCTCCTGCCCACGCGGCGGCGCCTCCTCTGCAAAGCCCTCCGGCCGGCCGGCCGGCCAGCGGGGCTGGACCTGTCCTCCCGTCCCTCCGGGTCCTGATTGAGACATCCGCACCCCTTCCTCAGGCTGCCACAGAGGACGTGTTTCGTCTGCTCACCAGCCCATCTCTGCGCTCAGCCAGCAGTGCCGGAAAGGCATCTGAGGAGCACGGCCACTGCATGAGGGGACACCCTGCGGAGGCAGCAGTCAGCGGCCACTGCATGAGGGGACACCCTGCGGAGGCAGCAGTCAGCACAGCACAGCGCAGCCCCTTTCCCAGACTGGCGCTTTCCTGTACCCTGTCAGCCCACACGGCATGAATGAAAGGGGGCTAGTCTGCACCTCCCAGCTGGACCTGGAAGCCCGAGAGGCTGGGCCGTGGTGACCGGCAGGAGCAGAAAGTTCCCTTGACCCTGGCCCCCAGGTGCTTGGCCGTCCTCATGGGTGGGGCTCCGTGTCTGGGGCCAACAGTAGCCTGGACGACACAGGCCGCTGTGTCCCAGCAACAGGCCAGCTGGCGCAGCACCGGCCGAGGCAGGTCAGAGCTCCTCCAGCCTATGCAGCGTGAGGCGGCTCCGGCGGCGCCCCCTCGGGCCCCTGAGAATGTGAGTCCTCCCAGATGCGGCCGCTCCTGCCACTGAGTCGGGCGTTCTCCCTGCCCCTCCCCAGAGGCCAGAGGGGCTGCAGGTCCCAGATGGCCTGGCTGCGTCCAGGAGGGGTGGCCACAGCTCAGGCCTGAGACCCACCTGGATTTGAGGGCAGTTGCTCCCTGATCCCGCCACAGGCTGAGGACTGGCTGCCAGGGGTTATTGGGGACGCCCCAACCTGGGCCACCAGCCTCGACACAGAGCGTCCCTCTGATCTGGAACTGAGTGAGGAGCAACAGCTACAGGTGGATGTGGGGACCCTGGGGAGCTGGCAAAGGGAGGGGCCTGTGGGCACCAGCTCTCAGCCCCATCCGGCCGCCGCCCACAGATCTCTAAGGCGCTGGTGGACCTGCAGCTTGCTGCTCAGCGCCTTGGGGGGCAGCAGGAGGCGGAACTCTTCCAGCTCAGGAGCGAGGTGGGCATTGTGCACGCTGCTGCGGTGGCTGTGGCTCCCTCAGTGCCCTGTGTCTGCATTTCACACGCGACTGTGTCCCCGTGTGCTGTCCCTCTGTCTGTACGGGCCCAGGTGGGTGCTGCCCGGCCGTCTGGCTACAGGCACATCTGCTCACTCTGCTGGCTCTGCAGGTCCTGCGGCTGGAAGGCCGGGTGCTGGAGCTGGAGCTGCGGGGAGCACATGCCACCCTGGCAGAGGCTGATGGGGGGCACCAGCAGGCACCGGTGCAGCATTTGGGACACATGACCCACAGGCAGGGACAGTCCGACCACTGCAGACTGCAGGCCACCAGAAGACGTCGGGGGCCGGGTGGGCTGGTGGCAGCCGCAGCAGGAGGAGGGAGGCTGGGACCCGCCCTTCCTTCCCTGCAGGCACAGCCCCAAGACGTCCTGGCCCCTGGGAAGGAGCAGCAGCAGCTGTGGGGCAGTGTGAGTGTGCAGCCGTCCAGCCTGGTGAGGGCAGGGCAGGGCAGGGCAGCTGGGGTTGGGGTCCCACCAAGCTGGCTCTGTGCCCCCAAAGCTGCAGGGAGAAGTGAGGCCAGTGCAGGAGCAGGCCCGGCAGCAGGTGCTGGAGTCGCGCGTGTAAGTGGCTGCCTCACCGCGCGGGGCGCAGCGTGCAGCACTGCTCCGAGGGGTGCAGGGGGCCTCGTCTCGGGCCTGGCTGACCCTCGCACCACGTCCGCAGGGCCGCCCTGAGCCGACAGCTGCAGGGGGTCCGAGAGGAGGCCCGGGCAGTCGGGCAGCGCCTGGCTGCACAAGCCGTGGTGAGGCGGTGCTGTCCACTTCGTGTCTGGGGGGTGGGGGGGCCCGCAGGCTCAGCAACGGTCCCCTGGAGCGTGGTCACTGGTTCAGGGCGGCTTCCACCTGCAGGAGCTGTCTGCCTGCCAGGGACAGCTCCGCCAGGCAGAAGGAGAGAACGCCCAGCTGCAGCTGCAGCTCAAGCGGCTGAGTGAGGAGCACGCTCTCAGGCTGCAGCGCTGTGCCCGCGAGGCGGCGGTGAGCCCTGGGAGCATGGGGTGCTGGGAACGCAAGCTGTCCTGGCCGTTCTCCTTCAGGGACACCCAGCGGGCCACCCCCAGCCCTGCGGACCTGCAAGCCTGCCCGCCACAGCCCTCCCTCCCCTCCAGGAGTTTGCAGGGGGCGCATCCCCTGCGCCGGCAACTGTCGCTCTCCGGACGTTCCTGGAGACGGTGCTGGAGGACATCCGGGCAGCCCACCGCCTCCGGGAGCAGCAGCTGGCCAGGGCTGCTCATGTCTACAGAAAGCGCCTGGCAGACCTGAGCCACAGACACCAGGCGCTGCTGGCAGTCCACAGGTGGGCCCCTCCAAGGCGGGCACCCGGGGTGGGGTGGCCCTGAGACCTGATATCTGCTTAGCGTGCAGCCAATGCTGGCAGACTCTGATGGGGCACCCAGCACCCCCAAAGTGCCCTTAGATGCAGCCACCTTGGACCTGGAGCCACTGCCCCTGTGCCTGGTCACCGAGCTCGGGCCCCGGCGGGAACAGGCAGGACTGGAGACAGAGCTCTGGACGCCGCAGGTCCAGGTGAGCCCTCCCTGTGTCCGCACTGGCCTTAGGGCACAGAGCCCCCAAACTCACTCCGGCATCCTCCAGGCTCAGCAAAGCCAGAACACCATCCCCGGCAGCCTGGCGGGCTCAGGGTGTGCTTTCTCTCACAGGAGGGAACCCGTGACGCCTCCAAGGCGGGGACAGCAGATCCACAGTGAGTGCGTGGTGGGTGCTGGTCCTGCAGGCTGGTCCTCCACTGACTGCGCCAGTGCCAGCCGCTGGGCTGGGTCCTGGCTGCAGCCACCAACAAGGTGGCCATCTACGTCCTCGGGTCCCCTTGCTCATGGGGGAAACTAACAGACAGAAAAGCCCATCCCTGCAGGTGAAGGAGGGCTTGCTGGGAGATGGGAGGGTCAGGGGGAGCCCTAAAAAGGGACTTTTTAGCTGAGACCCAAGAGCCCAAGGATGAAGACTCACGGTGGGACAGCCGACAAAGGCCCTGGCCCCAGGACAGGGCAGGAGCAGGGTGCCCCGCTGGCTTCTAGGCCTATGTCCAACCGTGCAGTGGACAGGGGCCCCGCAGGCCCACACCCACGTTCCTACAGCCTGGGCTACTGCGCATGCTGGCCTTCGGCTCACCGTCCCCGAGCAGTTAGCGGGGCAGGCCATGTGCCAGCCTCACCCCCAGCAGGCACTGCTGCACCTCGGGGCCCCAGACTTGAGGAGGGTCACCGGCCAGCAGCTGCGTCGATGGCAGCCCTCACACGGGTGCCTCTGTCTCCTCCAGGGCCCTGGAACCTGTGTCCTGGGCTCAGATTCGCCAAAAGCTCCACGACTTTGCCCGTGGAACCCAGGTAGGGACGGGGCCTGGCTGGGGCCCACCCTGCTGCCACTGGCCGAGCTCCCAGCCCTGTGCTCTGTCAGGCGGAGCTGGAGCAGGAGCGGGCGCAGCTGCTGGTCCGGGCCGTGACGGCAGAGGAGCAGCTTTCCGAGCTCCAGGAGTACGTGGAGCAGCACCTGGGCAGGTGGGCTCTGGAAGGTGGGCATGACGGAGGGCCTCATGCCCGAGGCAGAGCTTGTCCACGGCAGGCAGGTGACCAAGACTGATCTCTCTGGGCAGGTACAAGCAGGAGATCCTGAGGCTGAGGAAACTAGTGGGTATAAGAAACCCCTGGAACGAGGGGGATGCACCTCCAGCCAAGCCCCGGCGCCCAAGGACTCACAGCCGCTAACTGGTCATCCGACACTCGGAGCAGAGCTCTTCCAGGCCAGCAGGGAGCACACGCCACACTCACCCCCTCGCAGGGGTCACTGTACCCAGCCCTTCCCTTCACTCAACAAACGTCAGGGTGAAATCCAGTGTCTTTATTGAGTCCAGTCAGACGGCCTGGGAACTGGAGGCCCCAGGGACCGGGGCAGCCTGCCCTGCCGGCCCCTGCCGGCCGATATCATAGGCCCAGACGCGGTCGAGGCCCTGTCCCACCACAGCCACAGGCTGCCAGGTGGGGAGAGGGAAGCGCCCAGACACCACGCGGGCCCCTGCGGGCAGCTCCGCCTGCAGCTTGCCTTCCAGCAGCGGGAGCTGTGGGGAGGAGGCGGGTGGTCAGGCAGCAGGAGCACCGCTCCCCCCAGCCCCACTGGGCCCAGCACCTGTGCCCCCTGGGGCGCGCACCCCAGACCTACCACGCTGGGGGCCAGGAACACAGACACATTCCTGCAGTCCCGCAGGCTCACCTGCAGAAGACGGACACCCCAGCGGGGAAGAGGGCCCCAGCCGGGGAGGTCTGGTGAGGTGAGGCCACTGAGCAACTGAGTCCCTGCCCACTCAGGTGACAGGAGCCCCTGGGCTGTCAGCAAGGTGCCTCAAGCCATGACTGGAAGTGTGGGTAAGCGAGGAGGCCAGAACTCCCCAGTTACCTTCCAGAGGTCCTGGCGGTGGTAGCAGACGCTGTCGGCGCAGCCCGCCCTCCAGGCGTGCAGCCGGGCCAACCTCAGCAGCCACGGGTTCAGCTCGTAGCCCACAGTGGGCCGAAGGCCGCACCTGTGGGCCGCCAGCACCTGCGGGCCCAGAGAGCACAGGCCAGGAGGGCGGGGGTGCTGGGGAGAGGCCACCGGGGGTGCCCGACACACAACACACTCCTTACAATCCTGCCGTCGCCCGAGCCCAGGTCCACCGTCTTTCCAGGACGACCCTGCAGCAGCGAAAGCACGTGCTGCACCTGCCGCGCGCTCGCGCCGACGTAGGGCACCTGCGCGAGGAGGAGGGAGGCGCTGATGGTCCTCGGCGACCCCGGCTCCGAGCCCCGGGGCCCGCGTCCTCCGCCCCGGCCGCCCGGGCGCCCCGCACCTGCAGCCGCAGCGGCACGCGGCGGAAGCCGGGCTGCAGCCCCAGCGCCCACACTGCGTAAGCGGCCAGGCCCGCGCCCGCCGCCGCCTGCAGCAGCTCCAGCGCCCCGGGCCGCCGCGCGCGCAGCTCGGCCAGCGCCTCGGCCGGGTCGTCGGGCTCCATGCTGGACGCGGGTGCTGGGCGCCGCGATCGCCGTCCCGCCCCGTCCTGCCCCGTCCCGCCCCGCGTCCGCCGGGCGGCGGCGACGCCGGAAGGGGCCGGGCCATCGCGTCGCGCTCCCGTCCTTCGCGGCTTCCGGCGACGGAGCCCTCTGCTCGCGCGCCCAGGGGCTCGTGGGGTCCGGCCCCCTTAGGTGTTCCTCGAAGCCTGCGGCAGTCAGCTCTGCGAGGGCCACTTCGCCCGTCCTGCCTCGGGGGCCCTGGGACGCGCCCTGGGCCGGGGACCCGCGCGCTGCGGCGGACCTGGGGGGAGAGGGGCGGCAGCCAGCGGCCACTGTACCGTTCTCCTGCGGACACCGGAGGCCTCCGCCGACCACCCCAGGAGCAGTGGCCCGGAGGACCAGCCCGCGGCGCCCTCCCGTGGACGGGGGAGCCGGCAGGAAGTGGAGGACGCGCGGGGGTGGGGAGAAGAGGCCTCCGGGGATTCAGCGCCTCGGAGAAGGCAGATGCTGGCTCCCTCCCGTGTGCGTGCGCGTGTGGTGGGAGGAGGGCCGCATGCGAGGGGCTGGGGCCTCTGGCGTCCAGCCCAGCCTTGGTGTGGGAGAAGGAGCCCAGGAATGGTGGGGAGACCACTGTCCTGCAGAAAAGTAAAAAAAATAAAATAAACAAAACCCCCGAAAGTTTGAGGAGTTACTGGAGCCTGGGGTGACAGACAGAACAGGGGACCACCAGGACCGGCGCCTCTCAGGCCAGGCCAGCGTGCGTGAGTGACGCAGCGGCTGATCAGCACATAAGCCTGGCCTGGTGGCTTGGCCATTCACGGTGCTGGACAATATCCCTGGCAGGGACAGACGCTGCTCACACGTGGCCCCAGCTGCCACCAGCCCTGAAGGGTAGATGCCCCTGGTTTGCAGGAGGCCATGATGCTCTGCTCCCGGTACCTGAGGGGCCGACCCACCTGGCTCAGTTCTGGCTCCTTCAGGGGCTGACACAGGGCCCCCCAGGAGGAGGCCTGACACAGCACCACCTTCCTGTCCCCTTCCTTGTTGTCCCATCGCCCGTGCACAGAGCAGCTCCGGGGCCTCAGCGCTCAGGAAGGTTGCGGACTGAAGGCGAGCCCCTAACAGACTCCCTGCTGCCCCACCTTTGGGCACTCAGCAGTTGGGTGTGCCAGGTGTGTCACAGGCCTGCATGGCTGCCCACACAGCTTCCCCTTGGTCACTTGCCCCCAGGGCAGGAATAGAACCCCCGGCCCACGTCTTCCGGGTGCAGCTGGGGCACGCAGGGTGCCCTGGCCATTAACCACTCCCACCGCTCCTTTCTGCTGAGCATGGTAGGGGCAGCTCAGGTTCTTCCTAGAGTGCACAGGGGACACCCGTGGTTCCTGGGAGCTGCTGCTCTGCACTGTGGACAGATGTCCCGAGGCCAATCACAGTGACCGCTCGGTATGCCCAGGGCCTCCTTCCAATGAGAGGCTGCATAGCCTGGATTCAGGGCCCGGCTCTGAGAGCGGCTAGGGCAGGATAGGCGCGCCCAGCCTTTGGGGAGCCCTCGCGGGGACCCACCAGACAGGCCCAGAACTCTCTGGCCACCTCTTCGGACACGGCTGAGGCATTCCCTGAGGGGCAGACAGGATGCAAGGGTGGGCATGCAGGAACAGACCGCAGGTGGATGTGGGGGAGGCTGGTCCTGCTCTCAGGTGTGGATGGAAAGAAGCCAAGTGTCCAGTCCCTGAGCACTCAGTTTGGAGCGGGATCACTGCCCTGGGCTGTGCTCTCCCCTTGTTCTTGGTGCACCGTGGCGACCAGGCAGCCCCAAGTGAAAGGAGCCTGTCTGTGCCTTCCCGATACCTTCCCCTGGGAATTCCAGCGCGCCCCCTGGAGGTGACTCCAGGTGTCCATACAGCGTGCCCTGGGCCAGTCTGGTGGAGGAACAGGCCTTCCTGCACCACCTTCAGCCTCAAAGGTCTGGTCCCCGGCCCCCAGTGAGGGTAAGCAGGGTGAGGGTGGGAAACTTTCTGGGGGTCAGCCAAGGCTGCTCCCTGTCTTGAGCTGTGGCTCCTTCCTGGGAACTGTGGACTTGGGGGAGCGGTCAGGAGCCCCTACACACTGCCACACCTGGGACCTTCAGCCAAGGCCATGGCTTTGTGCTGTCCCTTTATAGCAGCCACGGAGGTGAAAGCAGCAGTAACAATGGGGCCAGTGACGGGACAGCCCTTAGAGACCCCAGTGTGCACTCCCCACATCAGAAATGGGCAGCCAACAGGACCACAGCGGGGGATCCGCGCCCCACAGGTGCCTGGCTATGGCCGGCCAGATGCCGGGCAAGTCCCAGGGGCCTCAGACAGAGGGGCCTATTCTTCCCAAGGGTGGGATGTGGCCAAGTCGGCGCCCACTGCCTGCCAGACCCAGCCTGCCTCTGCAGGGCGGGCGGTGGTCTCCCTGTTCCCAGAGCACTCCCGTCTCGGCAGCCACGGCCCCTTTCCCACCGCTGAGCTGCCGAGTCCCCTGGCTTGGAGGCAGTGGTGAGAGGACACCAAGCAAGCAAGATGCCCATGCGGCGGGGGGTCTCAGCAGCAGACCCCTTCCCGGGACATGAGCTGTTCCATGCAGAGCCAGGCGTCCTCAGACGAGGCACAAGGCACGGCTGCCTCTGCAGAAGCAGGACGATGTATCCAGGACGCCCAACGCACTCAGCACCGGCCACGCCGTCGATGTTGGAAGCACATCAGCACTTTTATTGGTTATCACTGGTGCTCAGAAGCGCCGGGGCCTCCTCCTTCCACAGCCGCCCTGCCCCAGGTCCCACAGCGGGGCAGGTGGGCAGCGCAGGCTGACGCGTAGGCACGGCGGAACTCCTGGAAGCGGGGCGTGCAGCCCAGCCAGGCCTCGCCAAAGCGGCTCCAGCCCATGAAGAGGAAGGTGCCGGGGCCGGCCGGACGCCGCAACACAGTGGGGTGCGGATAGAGGGGTGCCCCTGGCCGCTGGAGCCCCCCGCCCGGAAGAGCGGCAGTGTCTGGCGGAGGACACGGGCAGCAGTCACAGTGATGACGGACTCCTGCAGCTCTGTGTCGTGGATGACCCCCTGGACGGCCCGACGGATCACTGCGGGGACACGGGGACAGGTCAGCTATGGCAGTCACAAAGGGGACAGTCCTCAGCCCCCCTCCCTCCTAGCAGGGTCACTCACCAAAGTCACTGGTGCAGGCAGCCAGAAGAGCTCAGCGTCACTGCAGGGCCTGCAGGCACCTGGTATGAGGGGAGAGACCAGGGCTGGAAGGCGAATGGGACCCAAGGACAGGCGTGTACACCAGAGAACTCTGCATTCACACTTGTGGGCTCACACAGGCAAGTGGCCAGCACGCAGGAGGACCTGCTCCCCGGAGAGCCAGCAGTGGGGTGCCAGCTCTCACAGCCAGCAGGAATCCTCCAGAGCCTCATCCTGGGACCCAAGGAGCACCCGCCAACCACAGGTGGGAGCAGAAGGTGGGGGCGGGCTTGAGGGCTGGAGTCTCTGGGGGCAGAACAGAGGCCCCCATCCCCAGGGGTCAGGCTCCAAGCTCCACAGGAGCCAAGAGCAGGCCTGGGGTCCTGCAGGGAGGCAGGTGCTGTCTCCATGGTGACCAGGCTCCACAGGACTTGGGGTGTGGGCCGGACTTGGGGGGTGTTGGCCGGGGAAGGGAGCCCTGGACAGCTTTGATCGTCTTCTCATCCCCTCCCCCAACTCGAGGGGCCTCCTCTCCCCGCCCCCAAATCCTGTCCCCGCCAGCCCTTTCCCCAAGGTAGATGGCCTCCCTCCCTCTGACCTGGCCAGACACTGCTCTAGGGGGGACTGTGGCCTTGACCAGTCACTTTGGCCTTTGCACCTCAGGTTCTCTCTGCAGTAGGGACAGGAATGGTCCCACCCAGCGAGGAGGGGGCCACTTCCTGGCTCCCACGGCCCCCCCACCCCGTAAGCTGTCCCTCACCATCCGCTCCAAAGCTGTGGGCTTGTGGAGGCGGCTAGGGCCGCCCGGCCTCACGCAATTCGAACTGGAACGAGGCCACGCGGCGGCTGATGTCGGGGTGCGGTGTGGCCTGCAGGAAGAGGGCCTGGCGCTCGCGGGGGCCCCGGCGCACACATCGGTCCGGGACAGGCCCTGGCCCTCTTCCAGCAGCAGCTCCAGGGCGCCGCCCGCCCGCTCCGCAAAGACTTGGGTGCCGGCGAAGGGCCAGGCGGGCCTCAGACAGGCGACGCTGGGGCCTGCGGAGTCCGGACCACCGAGCGTCAGGCGCAGCGCCCCGGCCGGGTACAGCCCCTCGACCTGGCCCTCCGCACAGGCCAGGGCCAGCTGCCCCACGCTGCCGGGCTCCTGGGTCAGGCCGCTGGGGACGAGACAGGCGGCGCTGAAGCGGCAGCCCGCGTCCCCAGGCGGCGCGGCCCTCCCGCTGCACCCTCGACCCGCAGCCACCGACGGCGGCATCCGCTTCGTGGAGGAGCCTGCCTCCCGCGGGGACGCGGCGCCCGGTCAAGGCGCCCCCATCCCAGAAGCGGAGGCCCGCACCCCAGGGCCTCCGAGGAGCAGCACGGTCCGGAGCTTAGGCCGCCAGGGCTTTCTCGCCGGGGCGCACCTACCTGCCCCTCCAGCTGCAGCGATCCTCCGAGTAGCCGGCGCGGGCGGCCGAGGCCAAGAGGCCGCCGCACAGCGCGCACAGCAGCGCCAGGGGCGGCATGGCAAGCGGCGGTGGGAGGCGAGCGCGGGAGCTGGGGGCGCGGCGCCGGCCGGGACGGGGCGCGGGCGGCGGCGGGAGCAGCCAGGACCGCCGGCCGCCCGCCCCGAGCCGCGCACCGTCCGCGCCGCGCAGCACCCGGGCCGCCTCGAGCGCGCCGGGGAGGGACCGCGGGCCGGCCAATCGCGGCGCGGCCCTGGAACTTTCCACCAATGGAGCGGCGCTGGCGGGGGCGCGGGCGGCCCGCGCGGCGGCGCTCTGAAGATGTCCGACGCGTCGCGGCGGAGCTGGGCGAAGGGCGCTGTGTGGTCGGCCGCCCCGCGCCGCCCCGCCGTGCACGCGCTCGGGCGGGCGCTCGGGAACCTGGCGCGCGGGAACCTGGCGCGCGGGTGGCGGCTCGCGCCCTCGGATACGTCACGGGGACTAGCCCTTTCCAAGGGAGGGACCTGGGCTTGCAGCCCCCACCGGTCCGAGAGGTGGCGGGACCCCAGGGAGGCGTGCCAGGGGCTGTCCTCCCGGGAGGGGCTGGGCCTTGGAGCTGAGCCAAGCCTTGGGTCTGGGGGAGGCCGACTGACCCACCAGAAGGGGCAGCTCTGGCAGACTTAGGCCCTTTCTGCCCTGTTGTTTTTTTCTGGGGGTGCCTTCTGCCTGCACTGCGGTTGTTCAGTGGGTGAGAACCAGGAACCCTGGGTTTCGGGAGGCGTTCCCATGGGGAAAAAGTACCCTGGGTGACCTGTGGCCCCATGGCCACAGGACATCCCTGCACCACAGAAGCAGACTCTGGAAGTAGACAGGCTGAATGGGCTGAGCACCCACACCAGCAGGGAGCCACCCAAGGACCCAGGGAGGGGCCGAGCAGTGGCTGGGCAGGTGGGCCCTGGAGAGAGCGCCTGGAAGAGGGGAGGAGCCGATGGTCTGACAAAGGCCCTAAGGTACAGACCAAGTGGACAGGGCCTTCCGCAGCCAGTGAAGCCCCCAGGTCTGCCTAGAGGCCCCAGGCGCAAGCCAGGATTCCTGGCACACGATGGAACCTTGGTGCCTAAAGCCCCAGCCAAGGCATGGGGGAACCACTCAGGCTGTGGGTGTGACCTCGCACCCCGTCCCCCAGCCCGGCCCCGGGGTTACCCCGCGCCTGAAGCACGTGGCTTCAGGGAGCCGGAGGGCCATGAAGGGCAGGAGGGAGCACAGGCAGTCCAGCGCCCAGGCCTCCCTGACCCCAGGGCCTCCCAGGCCACAAAGGAGCAAGGCACCTCCTCCCTGGTCAAGGTGGGTGAGAACTAGCGGTCAGAATAGTGGAATCATGGACACAACAGAAGCGCCATCGGCCGAGGGGCAGGTAACCAGATGCATAGCCACAGAGAACACAAGGCGCCTTCAGGAAGCACACGCTGCAGAGTCCACTCCGATGAAGCACGTAAAACACCAAGCTCGTGGAGACCAAGGGGACAGCGGCTGGAGACCAAGGGGAGCTCACGGTAAATGCATGCGGCCTTTCGGTTGGAAGAGGGATGGATGGGACTGGCGTGGTGGCGCAATGGCGTGGAGGTATTTAGGGCCACTGAAATGTGCTTTCTTTTTGAGGTTTATTAATTCTCCCCACCACCCTCCCCTTCCAGGAGTCACAACCGGGGTCCCTGAGCTTTCCCTGGCCCGGCCTGCACCCGAGCTGCCAGTGCACAGGGCTGCGCCCCCTGAACTGTGCTCTCGAGACAGCGGCAGGCACAGGACGGCGGGGGAAGAGAGCAGGGAGAAGCATGCGATTTAGTTGTTCATTCCAGTCGTCACCCCCCCCACGCCGTCCACCTGCGGACCCAGGTCCTTGGGCCGTATGTGATCTTCACATCTCAGCCACGAGGACACATGGCTTCCCGTCCTCAAAAAAAAAAAAAGGTTAAGATCACCAAATTTATGTATATTTTATCCAGTTAACTTTTTTTTTAAGTTAAAGGGATAGACAAAGCCTGGGACTGGGCACGCCCTGGTGGACCAGCGGTTAGGCCATTCCCCTCTGAAGGAGCGCAGGTCACATACTCCTGAGTACAAGTCCCAGGTTGGGGGGAGGGGGAGCAACCAGTGTGAAAAACTAAAGAAAGATAAAATAAAAATATTTCTTTCTCATGTCTCTTCCTGCTCGAATATTTGCCTTCATTCCTGCTTTCTTTCTTTTTGTTTTTCAAAGGGGGGCTCTAGCAGTAGGGAGAAGGAAGTCCGCTGCAGGCCCTCTGGTCTGGCCAGTGTGCTCGCGGCGCCCTCTGGTGGCACTATGAGGGCAGCCGCAGAGCCACTTCCCAAGCGGAGGAACTGCTCTGCCCAACTCTCCCAAAGAGAAGGGACAGTTTCGGGGGTGAGGGGGACCCTGGGCTGGAAGGGACATGTGCCTGGCCTCAGCTGTCTCCTCAACAACAGGCTTCTCCAGCCCCCGTCCTCATCCATCCTTCCAGGGGCCCAGCAATGGTGGTGTCACCTGTGGGGACAGCCTCTCTTCATGGTCCCTGGACCCACCCAGAGAAGAGCAAATGTCATTACCCATGGGGACAGGGAGGCTGGAAGGCCATGCCTGGCCTTGAGAGCTATGGGTGCAGGAGCTCAGCAAACACCTGGAGGGCACAGGTGGGGGCACAGGTGGCGGCACAGGTGGGGGCACAGGTGGCGGCACAGGTGGGGGCACAGGTGGCGGCACAGGTGGGGGCACAGGTGGCGGCACACGTGAACCCACAGGGCTGCTGGGTCCCAGGACAGCAACCAGCAACACAGGCTGGGAGCAGGGCCGGGGACGGGGCAGAGGCCTATGAACGGGACAGAGTTTAGGGTAACCGGGAACCTGAACAGGGGGCTGGTGGGAGGGCCACTGGAGAGTTTGGACTTGGCCTTGAGGAGGTCAAACCCCCGAGGACACAGTGAGAAAGTCAGAGAGGACCGAGCTCTCCCTCCAGACCTCCTGTCCTGGGCTCCCATTCACCACAGCAGGGTGGGCGGGCGATGTGGTGAGCAGAGACCACCCTGCCTGCTCCCCCAGCCCTGCTGGGACCGCCCACACCCTGTGGCTGGGGCTGCCGGAATGTGCCACTCCAGCCGGGCCGGGGTTGGGTGCTGCACCCCTGGGTGGGGCTGGGTGCCAGGAACAACAGGGACATTCCCCACAACTGAGCACTAGGGGTTCCGGGAGCCCACTAGCACTCAGGCCACCAGCGAGCACTCTGCCACTATCTGCTGGGAGCACGGCTGCACGTCCTGGCCTAGAGACCCAGGGAATGTGGTCAGTCCCCCAGAGACCCTTCAGGGGTCAGCCCCGTCTGCCCTCTCTTCAAGACAACCCCTCGACCTCTGGCTGCCCTCCGCCTACACCCCACCCCCAGGAGGAGCCGTGCCTCGCCCACCCGGGACCCGCGGCAAACTTCCACTGGGGGCGTTGTGCTACTTTTGATGAGAATCCACCCCACACACCTTGCATCTTCTTGAGGAGCCAGAAATGCAGCTGCAGACTGATCTGCAGCGGAGCTAAAAATATCTGTCAGCTCCAGCCAGGACTAGGAAATATCCCATTGCTAGGCGACCGTGTTACTGGGAGACGACCATTGCTAGGCGACGGCGTTGCTGTGGTGACAGCTGGGCCTGAGTCATCCTCAGCCTGGAAGCCTGGAAGGGCAGGTGGGCCCCTCAGCCCCTGGCCCTGGAGGGCAGGGCCTGGGACAGGAGGAGGGAAGCAGGGAGCAGAGCTGGGCAGGGAAGAGTCCCGCCCCCCCATCTGGCCACAGAGTGTGGAGGACAGCCAGTCACGCTTGCACGCGCCTACCCCAGTGCACCACTCCCCCTGCCTCTGGCTGGGTGAAGTCCCCGTGAAGCATGAGCACCCCCACCTGTGGAGGAGATGTGAGCCTGTGTGCCGTCCCAGCGCCCCGGGAAGGCTGAGTCCTGGGGCAGCTGAAGGGCGCGCCAGGTCTGCTGGCCCCAGGTCTGGAGAGATGTGGGGCGACCCCATCATGAGGGGCCCACCTCTGACAACAGCAGCTTCCGATTACATTGATCGCCAAGGTCTCAGGGTGGATGTGCTGCTAGACCCTGGTGCCCCCCAAGACTCCAGAGCTGGGGACCCCAGAGCCTGGCTGGGGAGACTTCCCTGTGCCTAGACATCAAAGTCAGGGTGCTCCAGGTGAGGGACGCTCCAGGTGAGGAACATTTCAGTTGAGGGGAGTCTCAGGTGAAGGGTGTTTCAGGTGAGGGGAGACCCAGGTGAGGGGCGCTCCAGGTGAGGGTAGACCCAGGTGAGGGGAATCCCAGGTGAGAGGCGCTATAGGTGAGGTGTGCTCCGGGTGAGGAACATTCCAACTGAGGGATGTTCCAGGTGAGGGGCACCCCAGGTGGGGCACCCCAGGTGAGGAACATTCCAGGTGAGGTGGTCCCGGGTGCAGGGCCTCCAGTTGAGGAGCGCTCCAGGTGAGGGATGTCCCAGGTGAGGGGGAACACCAGGTGAGGAGTACTCCAGGTGAGGGGCCTCCAGGTGAGGGGTGCTCCAGGTGAGGAACATTCCAGGTGAGGTGGTCCCAGGTGAGGGACACCTCAGGTGAGGAGTAGCCCAGAGGGTGGTGTGTCCAGGCTAAGCAATGCTCAGGTAGGGGTCCTCCAGGTCCAGCAGCACTCCAGGTCAGGGGCATGGTGCCTGCCGGCCCTGGAGGGAACTGTGGACAAGGCTGCAGCGAGGCCAGCGGAGCACGAGCACCTCTGATATCCTTCCTGCTGCTCTGTGGAGGGGACGGGTGGGGCTGGAGGAGGCTGGCAGGGGAGGGCGATAGGTGCAGGGGGAGAGCAGAGCCCAGGGGCACAGGTGAGCGCACGTCTGTGAGGTCGAGGGGCCCTCAGGGCCTTCAAAGGACCCCAGGATGCAGCACAAGCTGTACCTGTTCTCTGGCTGAGGCCCCAACCTGAGGTGACACCTGCCTACCGCTCAGGCACTGTCCACGCGGCTCACGCCAGGACACGTGGAGGCCAGGCTGGGACCAGCCTGCCAGACGGAGCTGATGGGAGCATTGGATGGCACTCTTGTGATCACCCCCATCCTACCTGCCCATTGCCAGCAGGGGTAATGCCGTGGGTCTTAAGTCCCTGTGACACAGGAGAGCCGCCTGTGTCCAGGGTCATCCTCTAAAGCACATCAGCACCACGCCCAGCAGCCAGGGCCCAGCCTGCCTGGAGCCCCTCCCATGCCCAGGCCACACCCCGCTGGACCCTGCTTCCCGGCAAAGCACAGCAAACACCAGTGGGTTTTACTTCTGTGGAGACTCCCCCCCGCCCCTCGGCTCTCGCCCTGGTGGACTCCGCTCTGCTCCCCTCACTTCGGGGACATGCGGGGGACAGCAGCATGGGCACCACGAGGGTCCTGTGCCCCAAGCCTGCTGCGAGGCAGGGTGTCTCCAGAGACGCAGACAGAGCCCACCCAAGGACCATGCCCCAGCTCCACCCTCTCTCCCAGCCTGGTCCCCACAAAGAGGAGCCCCCACTTTAATCCAGAGGAAGCCTCCCAGGTTCAAGGCTGCACACACCTGTCCTGGACCACTGCCCCCCTCACCTTGGGGTCTCTGCTCAAATGCCCTGTCTCAGGAGCCCCGGCCTCCCTCAGGGGTGCCATCGCGTGGCCCCCCTGAACGTAACGTGCCTGTTGTTGGGAAATGGTCTGCGGGTCAGCTGTCACGGCTCTGGAGGGATGAGTGAGCCCCCACTGAAGGTTCCCGGGGTCCCAGCAGGAGACGCGAGGCGGGAGGGGCCGGAGGCTGCGGGTCCACTTCCCCTGTCCGGGCCCCCACGAGCGGCCGCCAGCCCCAGACGACGTCGCCACCCCGGTGACGCGGACCCGGCGGCAGGTTTCTGGCCGCCGCCGCCGGCTGGGCTCGCTCAGGCCCGCTCGAAGACCGCGCGCCCGCGGGTACCCTGCCCGCCGCCGCGCCGCATCCCGCCCCGCCCGCCGCGCGCCGGGTTTGTTATCGTGCGGGCGCCCGACAGAGGGGCGGGGGCGCGCGGACGGCGCGTGCCCGGGGCGCGCGGGGGCGCGCGGCGGGGCGGGGCTCGGCCTCCTCCGCGCCTCCGCCCGGGCTCGCCGACGCGGATTGGCTCCCGGCGCCGGGAGCGTGCGAGGGCGCGGCGCGGGAGGCCGGGAGGGGGGCGCGCGCGGCGCCGCCGGCGGCCGCGGAGGAACGCGGGGAGGAGGGCGAGGGGAGGGAGGAGGCTCCCGCCCCGCTCCCTGCAAAGCGGCCTTATTTATCTAGGCATAGCCTCAGTCTCCCCGGTGGGAGGCTCGGGCAGCGGATCCTCTCCCACCGGGGAGCGCCTCTCGGGGCGCGGCCGAGGGGGCAGGCCAGGCCGGAGCGCGGGGCGCGGGGCGCGGGGCGCGGCCGGGCCCTGCCGGCCAGGCCAGCACCTCGGCCGCCTCCCCGCTTTGCCGGCGCCCATGCAGGTCTCCCCATGACGGGAGGACGCCCAGCGGACAGCGTGGCATGAGCCAGGAGCCCAGGCCCAGGTAAGGCGCGTGCGCTGGGCCAGGCTTTGGGATGGCGAGGGGGCCAGGCCAGGCCAGCGGGGGCCACAATGAGGGAGTGGGGAGGGGGCTTGGGTCCCCGCTGCCGCCACCCCGGAGGCTTACGTAATATCAGCCCCTTCCTGGCCCGCCTGCTGGTCCTCAGGTCCTGCCAGGCCTTCCCAGCTCCTGTCCCCAGTGGCCAGCTTGACCAAGGTCCGCTCCCCACTGGCAAGGGGACCAGGACTGTATGTCCACCTGACCCTGTACTGAAGGGGAATTGCAGGCCCCAGCCCCACCCCTCCTGGCTGGGTAGGTCCTGCGCCCAGTGGGGCCCTGGGCTCCCCACCCAGAACCTTGAGCCCCTGGCTGTGAGATAGGTGTGTGAGGCAGTCAGTCCAGAAGTGCTGGGTCTGTGAGCTGGGTCTGGGGCTGGTGTCTCTTCTGGGCCCCAGCCTGTGTGAAGTTGCCACCATGTCGCACAGGGGAAGTGGGCTGGCCATGTGCCTGGCTCTGGAGGAGTTGGGTCCTGGCCAAGGCTGGAGGGCCTCAGGCGGGGCACTGGGTACCCTGAGACTTGCTGGGGAGGGGTCCGGTCCTTCTGGGAGTTTAGTGGGTGGGGAGAGTCCCTCGTCCATCACTCCAGAAGGAGACGTGGCCTGGCTGATGGCTCCTCCGGGAACCTCCCAGGAATGGCCCAGTGGCCATTCCTCTGGCCCCTCCCGGCCTCTGCACTGGAAGCCTTCCCTCCACGGAGAGAGCAGATGGCGGACGCCGCTTCCCCTGCCTCCTCCGTCAGGCTTCCCCGCACTCCTGCTGTCTCCTAGGCCCGGTGACCAGAGTCTGCCCAGGCCTTCTGGCTCCAGGTGAGGCTCCAGGGTCCTCCTCCTGCGGAATCCTCTGACAGGTGTCAGACAGCAACCTTAGAGCAGAAGGCCTGAGCAGGGCTGCAGTAATGAGAGGCTTGGCATCCCTGGACAGGCAGAGGCCTGAGGAGGCCCTGCTGCATGGCCGGTGGTAGCCACCAGGCTGCCCAGGAGCTGCCTGGAGGGAGGGACAGTCAGCCCCGGTCACAGGTGCCATGGGTGACCCGTTTGGACCTCAGCTGCCCAGTGCTGCCACTTTCCCACCTGCCCCCCAGCCCCCCGCTCTGGGGCCAGGCCTGCGGGCACCCCGAGTGCCAGGGAGGTGATTGTCCTCTGGCCCATGCGCCCTCCAAGCTTGTGCGCGGTCCTGTCTCCACTGAGAGGGACAAGTGGCTGCCAAGGTTGGGGCCTGGGCTGGGGAGCCCTGCCCCACCCAGAGCCAGGGCAACAGCTCCCCGAGGTGGAGGGGGCGTCCTGCTGGCACTGCAGCCCCTTCTCCTCACACGTGGGACCCCACACTGCACCCCACACTGCACACTGCCGGCCCCGGGAGTGTGGAGGTGGCTGAAGGAAGCGCTGCGGTGAGTGGGTGGCCAGAGCTTCCCCACCCATGGCCCGTAGGAGCCTCAGGCTGGCGGCCACAGAAGGAACCCTTAGGCCACGTTCTCTCACCCAGCAGGGACGGGGAGATTGAGGTCACTGCCCAAGGAAGCAGGTGCCAGGACCCCTGGATTCAGGCCCTGGTGGGGCTTAGGTCATTCTGAGGGGCTGAGAGGGGGCCTGGAGATCAGTGTCCTCCCCAAGTGCCCGGTCCCACATGGCTGAGCGGCCCTGCACTGGCTGAGGACTGCAGTCTGCTGGGCACAGCTGTGCTCTCGGACGCCCCTTGCCGAGCTGAGAGTCCCCCCGGGCCCAGGAGCACCTCTGCCTGGGGGTGGCAGGGAGCGGAGCACAGCACATGTACAGAGTAGCGGTGATGTGGCTGCTTGAGTCACGGGCTTGTCATGGAGGTTGTCAGCTTGTGACATGTCTCCAATCCCAAGCCACCCCAGTTGTCACCCCAGTGCCTGGGGACACCACCTCAGATCAGCCTGATTTGAGTTTTTCTGGCTACCCATGCCTTGCTGGCCCCTGAGCACACAGGGGAGCTGGGCAGAGCAGGTCCAGCAGTGTTCTGGCCTGATGATCACAGGATGGGGCCATGAAGGAGAGGCAGAGACCTCCCAGGTGCCTTGCGGGGGACAGAAGCGGGTCGGTGGGAGGCTGTCCAGTGGGGCATGTAGGCACAGCTCTGGGAGGTGGCCAGGCCTGCGACAGGGCCTCAGGCTGGAGCCGCAGAAACCCAAGAAGCAGGACAATTGCAGAGAGAAGAGATCGCACGAGGTGCCCGGGCTTTGGGAATCAGACTGGGGTGTTGGGGTTAAAGCCCAGCTTTGTACAACTTGTGAAAATTCGCTCTAGACCTCTTCCTGCTCGTGGGCAGGCTGGCTTGAAGGGTTCAGACTGGAATGGGTGCTGAAAGAGCAAAGCGAGACCACCATGTCCTGCCCTTCCCCTGGTCTGGCCCCTGTGGGACAGACAGCCATCTTCTGTGACTCTGACTCCTGGAAAGGAAACAAACGATCCTCTTCCCACGGGTCTGAAAAGCTGTACGGCCCACCTGAGCCCAGGGAGCCTTTGCAGGAACTTCCTGGAGGGACCAGCACCAGCCCAACCCGAACTCCAGTGGCCTCCTCTTCTGTGGACCCTGAGCTCCAGCCCTTGCTGACCACCTCCTTATTCACCAGATCTAGCATCCATGAAGCCTCCTGGACCTTGGGCAAATGCATCCCCTATGTTGACCCTCCTGATGAGATCACCATTCTTCATCCATTCGCCCACCCACCCATCCATGCATCCACCTACCCACCCACCCATCCATGCATCCACCTACCCACCCACCTGTCCATGCATCCAGCTACCCATCCATCCACCCACCCATCCACCTACCCAACTGTGCATCCATCCATTCATCCATCCTCCATCCCTCTACCCACCCATCCACTCGTCTACTCATCTATCCAGCCAGCCAGCCTTGCGGCATGCACTAAGGCCACTTAGCAATGGAGGAATATGTCCTCAGAGTCCCTGGGCCAGGGGGAGAGGCGGGCAAGTAGGCAGACAGGGATAACACGGGGAATGACTGCCTCTGCAGATGCTTTCCCAGTGCTAGGGGTTCCCCAGGGTGAGGCAGGTGTTGTCACTGAAGGATAGAGAAGAGGGAGCCAGCAGGGGCAAGGAGTGGGGAGGCCCACTGAGCAAGCAGGGGACCAGCATGTACCAGAGAGGGCCTGGGGCGGGGTCCACAGGACAAGGGCTCTGGCTGAACTGTGGTCTCAGAGCTGGTGAGGGCCTGGAGGCAAGGCCGTGAGGTAGGCTTGCTGTGTCTCAGGACCCAGTGACTGGAGCTACAGAAAAGGTGGGTCCTTATGAGCCCCCTGCAGGGTCAAATCTTCAGACTGTGAGCTTTTAAGCCACCAAGTTCTGGAGCCACAAAGAGACTTCAAGACCCCACCGTGCTCCCTAGGTGCAGTCTTTATGGTCTGCCTGGGGGATAGTGAGGTCATGGTCTGGCCTCCAGTTGGCACTCTGACCCAGCTCTGGTTGGGCCGATGAGGACGAGACAACTGAACTCTTGGCCATCATCTCCCTCTTAGCCTGGGTAAGCTCAGGAGCCCCCTGCAACCTGTCCCACGAGGGGACCTACCCCAGAATTCTGCTCCAAACAGAGGCACGTCCCCCAGGGTCCAAAGCTGAGAATGGTGCATGCTTGGCCATCTTTTTTTCTTTTTTTTAAAGGAAAGGTGCAGACAGGAATGAAGGTAAGTAGGCAGGCAGGAAGAGAGAGGAGGACAAAGCACCCTTATTTTTATTTAGTTGTTCACATTGGTTGCTTCCCCAGGAGCAGGGACCTGAACCCTGGAATGTGTGGCCTGCTCCTTTAGAAGTGATGGACCCAACTGTTTCTCCACCAGGGCATGCCTTGGCCATCTTCCTAAAAAACCCAATTTTCCAGGAATTAGCTCTTGGTGCTTATCCTTAGGGGGGAGATAGTAACCAGCAACTGGCAGCTGCCCTACCCCATCCTGGCCACAAACCCCAAGCAGTTTCCCCAGACCCCTAAGTGCAGAGGGGGCAGGCAAAGGACTAAGAGGGTGAGGGGCTCTGTGACCCTGTGGCTGGGTGGATGGAGCCAGAGCCAGGCCAAGGGGCCCTTATCGCTGCCCCTAACTGACAAGGGGACCCAGCTCCAGGCTGTGAGCTGAGCTATGGGGCAGGGGATGAGGCTCAGGCTGGGTAGAGGAGGTGGCAGTGACTAGAGCTGCTAGAGCCCAGCAGGGCCTTGGACAAGGTTGGGGATGCAGGGCACCAAGGTGAGGGCTGATGGTCAGAGAGGCAGTGCCTTCTGGGGGTGCTGAGGGCCGCCTCCGCTTGGCTCCTTCCACGTGGGGCGCTCTCCCTGTTTTCATCAGCTCGGCCCAGAGACCTGGAGGGTGGGGCTGGGATTGTGGGCCGTGAGAATGTCAGCGTCGGTGGAGGAGGGGAAGGGGGCCCCGCGGATGCCCGGGGCAGCCATCCACGTGCACCCCCAGCTCAGGCGCTCCACGTGCACGCCCGTGGCTGGGAACGTTTGCAACCTAAACTGGCCCTGCTCTGAGTGATGTCTCCCTTCGTGCCGCCTCCGCCGCCTCCTCCTCCGGATCCTCGAGGAGCGGAGCGGGCGACTTCTCCGCTCTCCACCCTCCCCGCAGCCTCCCAGGCTCCTCCCTGCGGAGCCGGGCTGGCGGCGTCCCGCACCCCAGCCGGCGGCTGTCCCCGGGCTCGTCCGGGCGGCCGCCGAGCACGCGCGCCGCGGCGGGCGCTGTCCGTGGTGCTGCGCGCCGGCCGCCGAGCGGGCCGCGCCGTGTCTGGGCGAGGCACCCTCCGCCGCGGTCCCCGGGAGGCGTTCCGGCTGGGGTCATTTCTGTGCCCAGCACCACCCACAGGTGCGAGCTGCCGGCACAGCCTCCCTCGCCCCAGGGGGCAGGTGTGGGCTTCGACCCAGCCCCTCCACCAGGCGCTGGGGCCCACGTGCCTTCTCCAGGCCCTCACTCGGGCCTCCTGCGCCAGCGTGGGCAGACTGAGGCCTCGGAGCCTCAGGCTCCTGACCTGGAAACCAGAGGAAAGGAATGCCCCATCCCTGCAGAGCCGCCGGGAGCCTGAAATCATGATCATCCCAGTGGGCAGTCGGCAAATGTCGTCCCAGATGCTGTTGTATCAGGCAGTGGGAGGTGGCCATGACCCAGCCAAGGGCAGCCGAAGTGCGGGTGCCTGCGTCAGGGGCGGGGGGCTGGCCTCACACTGGGGGAGGAGGGGAGAGATGGCACTGAGGGTCACTGGGGACACATGGCTGCCAGGGCAGGAAGGCCACGACCAGAGCTGGGTCAGTAACCGTGAGGGCTGCATGATCCAGTGAGACCCCTGGTCTTGGCGCAGGTCTGCACCCCTCCTCCGATGTGGAATGCTGGCGAGGGTTGTCCTGTCCAGGACGAGTAGCCCGCTGAGGGGCATGTTGCTGGGAAGAGCAGGGCAGGGCCTCCTCCCAGTGCCCCTCCTTCCCCTGGGTCTGACCAGGTTATGGGGGCCTCACCAGATTATGGGGGACAGGGGACTTGCCCTCCAGGGCCTCAGGAGCCTTCTCAGAGTCCAGAGGTCTGGGGTAATGGCTGTTTCTGCCAAGAGGTGGGGAGAGTGGAGGCTGGGACAGGCACTTTGGTGCCCGGCCGCCCCTCATGCTGGGGGTGGCTCTGTCATGCTCCCAGGGGCACCCGCAAGCCTGGGAAGGTGAAACCCGCTGTGCCCTCGGTTCTGGTCAGGGGGCCCAGAAGCCACCTGACAGCGTCCAGGACTCACTGCGGACGTGCACTGTGCTTGCACCTTTCAACACCGTCCTGTGGAAGGGGGTCGTCACTGCCCCGGCTTCCATGAGGAAAGTGAGGCTTGGAGGAGAGAAGCGTCTCTCGCAAGCCACACAGCCAGGGCGAGGCCCATTCTGAGTCGAGAGTATGTGCCAGGGAGACTGCGCGGGTGGCCCGAGCCCTCTGCCCCACACTCGTCACCTCGGAGCCGCCGAGGGGCACTGGGTGGCTCTCCACACAGCCTCCCACAGCCTTCTGAGGCCTGAGCCTCAGCTCCGCTTCCTGGACAGGACCTGGGGTGAGAAACGTGCTTGCCTCTTAGAGTCAGTGTAGCCTCGTCCCCGGTGGTTTGGATGGAGGATTAAAGAAACTGTGTCCAAGGAGCGCCATGCCACCTACAGAGTGAACCCCAGGGAGACACCTGTCCTCTTGTGGGTAGATTCGGAGGAACCTCTGAGAGCTCAAGGGCTGATGTGAGTCTCGGACAAGACCCTGAGCTCTCCAGAGAGCCACGCTGACCCCACCGTGGAGAGTCCGAGACTCCCCCCAACCTCCCTCTCAGTCCCCTAGCCCTTGCCCAGAGGAGGTCAGCCTGGTGGGCACTGCTGCAGGCCTCAGGGTAGCAGAGGTGAGGGTGCAGTGTGGGCGCGTCTCTCCATCTCCATCTCCCTGTAAAATGGGAACTGTGGTGCCCGCGTCTTGCATAACTCAGCGAGTGGGTGCAGACAGCTCGGTGCTCAGGGCATGTTCTGGTCATGGCGAGTCCGGCTCTCCCTGGTCCGGGAGGGAGGGACTCAAAATCAGATCCTTCCTGTGGAAGGGAGCTGGGGGGGTGTGGGCGGGTCCCTAGGGGAAGGAGCCCAGCTCCAGATAGGCCTCCAGGGTGATCAGAGCAGCATACTCACTCCCTGCTGGTCCCGTTTACAGAGCAAGCCGGAGAGATGTCGAGCCCTGGGGTGGACGGCGACCCCAAGCCTCCATGCTTGCCTCGCAATGGCCTGGTGAAGCTGCCCGGTCAGCCCAACGGCATGGGCGCTGCCAGCATCACCAAGGGCACGCCAGCCGCCAAGAACCGCCCCTGCCAGCCGCCACCCCCGCCCAGCCTCCCGCCGCCCAGCCTGGCTGCCCCACTGCCCCGGGCTGCGCTGGCTGGGGGCCTGTGTCCCCCTGCAGGGCTCCCCCTTGGTGGACCAGCCTCAGCCCCAGTGTCTGGGCCTCTGGGGGAGCGGCCGCCACTGGCCACCGACGAGAAGATCCTCAATGGGCTCTTCTGGTACTTCTCGGCCTGTGAGAAGTGTGTGCTGGCGCAGGTGTGCAGGGCCTGGCGGCGCGTGCTCTACCAGCCCAAGTTCTGGGCGGGTCTCACGCCTGTGCTGCATGCCAAGGAGCTGTACAACGTGCTGCCGGGCGGCGAGAAGGAGTTCGTGAGCCTGCAGGGCTTCGCCGCGCGTGGTTTTGAGGGCTTCTGCCTGGTGGGCGTCTCCGACCTGGACATCTGCGAATTCATCGACAACTACGCCCTCTCCAAGAAGGGCGTCAAGGCCATTAGCCTCAAGCGCTCCACCATCACAGACGCCGGCCTGGAGGTGCACCTGCCACTGGCCGGGGGAGACAGGGCGGAGGAGGACCAGGCCACAGGCCGGGGAGGGGCTCGGGGCGCAGGCGGGGGGGAAGGGGGGCGTGTTCGGTGCCCTACAGATGGGCCTGGCTTGGGAGGGGTGGGGAGGCGGACTGGCTACTTGATGTGGGAAGCCCGGTCCAGATGACACACGGCCCTTGTTAAAGGCGACTTAGAATTCTGAGGCAGAGCAGCAAAGCATACCGTTAGCAGTGGACCCTTCTGCACAAGGGTGCAGATGCTACCACCAACTGCTCGGAGTGCAGCCCTGGGCTGGGCCCCCCGAGCCCTGCTGCTCGGACACATCACTGAGGTGTCAGGAGCATCATCAAGTGTCCCCGTCACAGTGTAGCACGCATGCTGGCCGCACTACACCCTACCGCCCTGGCCCTGCCCTCTCCCGACCCCGGCCAGGCAGAGCAGGGACTGAGGCTTGCCTGGCGGGTGCAGGGCCCTGACTCCTGCCCACCGGCCTGCCCTCCGCAGGTGATGCTGGAGCAGATGCAGGGCGTGGTGCGCCTGGAGCTGTCCGGCTGCAACGACTTCACCGAGGCCGGGCTGTGGTCCAGCCTGAGCGCCCGCATCACCTCGCTGAGCGTGAGCGACTGCATCAACGTGGCGGACGACGCCATCGCGGCCATCTCGCAGCTGCTGCCCAACCTGGCAGAGCTCAGCCTGCAGGCCTACCACGTGACGGACACGGCGCTGGCCTACTTCACGGCGCGCCAGGGCCACAGCACGCACACGCTGCGCCTGCTGTCCTGCTGGGAGATCACCAACCACGGCGTCGTCAATGTGGTGCATAGCCTGCCCAACCTCACGGCGCTCAGCCTCTCCGGCTGCTCCAAGGTCACCGACGACGGCGTCGAGCTTGTGGCCGAGAACCTGCGCAAGCTGCGGAGCCTCGACCTCTCCTGGTGCCCGCGCATCACCGACATGGCGCTGGAGTACGTGGCCTGCGACCTGCACCGCCTGGAGGAGCTGGTGCTGGACAGGTGGGCGTGGGCAGGGCCGCAGGACCTGGGAGCCCGGACGGGACAGGCCCGAGCCGGTGCACCGTCCTCTGGGCTGGTAGAGGGGACTGGGCTAGAGCCGGGGAGGTGCTTCACCCGCGGCGTCCGGCGGGGCGGGGCGGGGCGGGGCGGGGCCGGACTCACCGCGGGGCGGGGAGGGGCGGGGTCGGGTCGCTGCTGGACTCACCGCGGAGGAGCCGAGCGGAGGGCATGGAGGTGAAGGTGGGCAGCCCTCTGTTGCAACCACAGGTGTGTGCGCGTCACCGACACCGGCCTCAGCTACCTGTCCACCATGTCGTCCCTCCGCAGCCTCTACCTGCGATGGTGCTGCCAGGTACTGGCCCTCACGCCTCAAAGGTGGGGCAGTAGTGCTACAGTGGGGGGGCGCGCTGGAAAAGCCCTGCTGGACACCCTGCCGACTGGCTCCCGGCCCACTCAGATGCCCTAAGGGAATCTGGGTCCCTCCACACCAGGCCTCCAGGGCCCCCACTGGGACTCCTGTTTCCTGTCTCCGTGGGGTGCGGAGAACCCAGCTTTGAAAGTTGCCCCCTGCCCCTAGAGCAGCTGCTAGCCAGTGCCCTGACTCCAGGGTTAGGGCTCTGGCAGGTGCCAACAGAATAGTTAACTCGCCAGCTTCCCACCAGGTGCAGGACTTCGGGCTGAAGCACCTCCTGGCCATGAGGAGTTTGCGTCTCTTGTCTCTGGCAGGTGAGACCCCGCCCCCACAACACTGCCACCCTCCTGGGCAGTGACCACCACAACCCCTCCACCTAGTCCATCTGGCCCCACCTAGACCCCTCCGGCGCCAGCCCCCAGATTTACACCTGGGGCTAACGCCCCATCCCAGGTCCTGGTCAGGAAGGGACTTGGGGCCAGCTCTGGCCACGCACACTCAGCCACCGCCGGCCCCCCGCCCGCCGCAGGCTGCCCGCTGCTGACCACCACGGGGCTGTCCGGCCTGGTGCAGCTGCAGGAGCTGGAGGAGCTGGAGCTGACCAACTGCCCCGGGACCACCCCCGAGCTCTTCAAGTACTTCGCGCAGCACCTGCCCCGCTGCCTAGTCATCGAGTAGCGCCCGGCCTCCCTGCCTCTCGCAGGAACCCGCCTTGTTCTGGGCGGGGACACGGGCCGCGGAGCCCCGCTCGGCCGCAGGCCCCAGGCCCCGGCGGGGGCGGGGCGCGGAGGAAGGCCCCGCCCCGCCCTTCCCGGCCCCGCCTGGTCCGCACGCACGCACTCCCGGGACTGTGCATGCCCCTCGAGCCCGCTCTGCACGCCCTCCACGCGCCTCCGCCTCCACCGCCATCCGCCCGCCCGCCACGGGGCCGGCTCGGTCCTGGGCGGGCTTTTTGAGCCGGCCAGATGGCCGCTTTTCCCGCCACACCCTGCTGTTTCCCCGCTGCCCCCCTATCCCGGGCAGGGCCCAGCGGGATTGAGGGGGGCTGGGTCCCCCACCACACTGGGGCCCGGAAGAGCCCTAAGGGCTTCCGGCATCTTCCACTGCACCGCGCCTGGGGACCTCCAAGGAGTGGGGAACAGGCCACCCCCAAAGCCATGGCCCATCAAGGAGCCGAGTCCCACCTGCCCCTCTCCAACCTCACGCCAGCCCAACCCAAGGGACCCCTCTTCCTGCCACTGAATGAGGCAGTCCCCTCCTCCCCGCTGCAGGCCCTTGGGCCCTGGCCAGACTCGGACAGAATTGGGCTTCAAGAGGGGTGGACTGGCACCATGGGCATTATTAGCCCAGCAGGTTCCAGCCCACCTCCGCCCAGGAGTGGTAGAGCCGCACTGAGAGAGCCCAGCTGGAGTGGCCCTCAGAACTGCAAGCCTCCGGGCGTCCTGGGTGGGCCCACACCTCAGCCCCTGCAGCCGCTGGGCCCAAGCTGCTCAGGGTCACACTCCCCCTGGGCATCTGGAAAAGTAGGCTGAGGGTCAGTGTCCTGGGAGACATTGACCTTCCAGTGGCCAGCACACCCCACCCCGAGTCGACCCCCTACTCCTCCCCAGCTTCCCAAACTCTGCCTGCCCACACGGGCTCTGACAGTTCTGTCCCATTCCAAGGAAGCCCCGGGGATATTGGCACATCTTGGCAATTGCTGAGGAGGGGGCTGGGACCCCTTCCATCCCAACTTTGAGCTCCAGGAGGTCCAGCGCCCCACCCAATCTTGGGACACCCCCACCTGGTTGGAAGAGAGTAACCAGTTTCCAGAGAGCCACAGAGAGAGAGAGAGAGAGAGAGACACACACACACACACACACACACACACACAAACACACACACACACACACACAAACACATGTGCTGTTGAAGCAGAGAAAGTGACAGCCAAGACGCCCTGCCTGCAGTGCTGTGGGGCCCTGGGCTGTGAAAGTCAGAGCCAGTTTCTTCAGCCTCCTCCCCACAGCTTCCAAGGGGTGGGCAGCTGTCCAATTGTCCAAAGTATTAATGTAACTGAAGCTGTGATATTTCCAACAATTGTAGGAGGAAAAGTTAAGGGGAGAGAGGAAAACAAAACCAACCAACCCCTAAAATCATTTTCTTATTGTACATAACGACCTCATTCTCCTGTATATGCGGAAGATATAACCTTATATTTGGTAAGTGTTTCTTGTGCTATTTTATCACGTGACCTGTTTATAAAAATATATATTAAAAAAGTTGTAAAAACACGAGTCTGAGCTGTTTTGGGGTCATGGGCCCAAGGCAGGGAGGGGCACCTGCCAGGAGGCCAAGTCTGCTTGCTGCGCATGTCTCAGGTCATCAGACAAGTTTTCTGTTTAAAGGAGAGGTGTGGGAATGAAGGCAATGAAGAGAGAGGAGGAAGAAGTATTGTATTACTCAGTTTTTGATACTAGATGTGACCCAGGACTCGAACCCAGGGAAATGTGGCCCGTGTTTCTTCAGAGGCTATTGATCCACCGCTGCTCCACCGAGGCACTGCACCCCGATGTGTTTTGTCAATAAACAAGCAGAGCGGATGTCTGGACCGGACTGGAAACCCACAAGTCCCCTAATTTTTCATTGCTTATGTGGGGAGAGGCAGACACTAAAATCACCACTTTCCTCCAAAATACTTAGGATCTAGCCTTCCTTCCAGAAGAGCAAAAGCGGGCCCTGCCTCAAAAACAATACTTGATGTACAAGAGGGTCATCACTGGTGCACACTGGCGGAGAAGTGCTTGGGCCAGCCGCCTCCGAAAGAGCGCAGCCCACACACAGGTCCGGGGGGAGCAATCAACGTGAACAACTAAATAAATAAAATGCCTCTTCCTCCTCTTTGTCACCTGCCTGTCTTCATTTCTGCCTGCACCTCTCCCTTAAAGAAAAAAGAGAGGGATTTCAAAAGGCACAAACTTCCAAGTATGGGAAAAATAGGTACTAGGGATGTAAGGGACACGATGACTTGCTGACATTGCTGTGTGATAAACAGCTAAGTGGACAGAGTAAACCCTGCGAGTTCTCATCATGAGAATTCTTCCTTCGTGCCTTTTTCTCTTCTAATTGCATCTATAGGGGAAGACGGGTATTTGCAGAACTTACTGTGGCTTCACGACATGTAATTCAAAGTAGCGTTTTTCGTTTTCTTCACGGCAGTATTTATTGTATTTCTGTCGTGCACAATGCGTACTCATTTCAGGACACTGAAGCTGCATCTCAGCCTAGTTCACACCACACCCACCGCCAGTTCCAGTGTCCTTTACCACCTTCCCCCAAACGCATCATTCTTCACCCCTGAAATGCATTCAGCGTATGCGTCCCTGTTTTTCAGTAAACCTGGGGTTTCAGGGAGGTGGGGCGAGGCCGCGCGGAGCAGGGACAGAGCCGGCAGGGCTCCCCCAGGAGACAGGGCGGCCGGCCGCACCGACGCGCTGGCTGGGTCAGCGGGTCCTGCCAGGCACCGGAGGGCCCTGGGCGAGACAGGTGACCCCTGCCTGTGGTCTCACTCGTGTACGACACGACCACTAAGCAAAAAGACATGCTGTGACAAGCGCCGTGGAGCTGACAGCGACCGGAGACACCCGGCCCGACAGACAGGACCCGATCGGCGGAGCCCGACGCGGGGGCCGCAAGCCTCCGCACGGAACTCCCGAGCAAGGAGCCCCTTCCGGCGACGGGCGGGCGGCCACCGGACCACTTCCGGCCGGGGGCGGGCAGCAGAGGGCCGCTTCCGGCGCAGCGCTTCCGGCCTGACCGTCGCAGTGGGCCGTGCGGCGTGCGGCGCCTCTGCGCTCCCCTGGCCCGTCCCCTGACTCGTCCCCGCGCCGCCGCGGCGTCTCATCCTCCCGGCGCCGGCGTCCCCCAGCGGCGCGGCCCTGCAGGCCTCCGTCTCTCCGCGCCGCAGTTCGGAGACCCCGGGGCTGAATGGACGCTGGGAACCCCTCGCTTCCCGCCCCTCGCAGGGCTAGTGGTCGTGCCGAGCTGACCGCTGAAGGGTGCAGGCGTGACCTGGGCTGGGACTGACCCGGTGGGGTCGTCCCCGGCAGGCAGACTGGGACTGGCCCGCCTCCGGGCAGCCCTGGCGCCTTCCGCTCGCCCAGCCAGGGTGAGGGGCCTGGCCTCCTCCAACGAGTGACGGCCAGCTCCTCGGCACTGGCTCGCCAAAGCTGACCAGCCCGCGGTTGAGCAGTTGTGGGGGACCCTACTGGGGTGAAGGGTCTGAACTGGCGGCCTTCCCCAGGCTGGCCAGCGCGGCCGGTCACGGCCCGTGCCCCCCGCGCGAGCAGTCATGGAGAAGATGTCGCGCGTGACCACCGCCCTCGGCGGCAGCGCGCTGACAGGCCGCACCATGCACTGCCACCTGGACGCACCCGCCAATGCCATCAGCGTGTGCCGCGACGCCGCCCAGGTGGTGGTGGCGGGTCGCAGCATCTTCAAGATCTACGCCATCGAGGAGGAGCAGTTCGTGGAGAAGCTGAACCTGCGAGTGGGCCGCAAGCCCTCCCTCAACCTGAGCTGCGCCGACGTTGTCTGGCACCAGATAGATGAGAGCCTGCTGGCCACGGCCGCCACCAACGGCGTGGTCGTCACCTGGAACCTGGGCCGGCCGTCCCGCAACAAGCAGGACCAGTTGTTCACCGAGCACAAGCGCACGGTGAACAAAGTCTGCTTCCACCCCACGGAGGCCCACGTGCTGCTCAGTGGCTCCCAGGATGGTTTCATGAAGTGCTTTGACCTCCGCCGGAAGGACTCCGTCAGCACTTTCTCAGGTGAGGCCTGGGAGCTGGTCTTCCCCCGCGGGCGACTGGTCTGTCCAGGCAGGCGGAGTGCCGTGAGCGTCAGGGTCTCCTGCAGAAGGGCCTGCTGATCTGGAGCTGGATGGGCAGGGGTGGGCAGGCCTGGCTGTGGGTGAGGCTGGGTGGGCCAGTGGGAGTCAGACCCAGCGTGCGACCTGGGCTTAGGGTGGAGGGCTGGTTACGCCACCTCCTGTCCCCTCGCCTCAGCTCCAGGACACGCCATTGCAGATCATTTACCAGATCTTGCAGGGTTCTCTACCCCGAGGCGCAGAGGACATGGCAGACTCCCAGTGCCTGTAATCTTTTTCCCGGCAGGCCCAGCTCCCCAACAGTGACCTGGAGCCAGGTCTCCTTGTTCACTGCACACTGAGCAAAGCAAAGGCAGAGGCTTCGGAGAACTGGGAACCTCTTAGGGAAGAGCCCAAACCCCTATGCTGGGGGACAGCCAGGCGCTGCCCTTACAGCCCCCAGGTATGGGGTATCTGGGCCTCCAGGGGCTCCAGTCTCAGCTCACTAGCGGGTGTGGACCAGAGGATGGGGAGGCTCCAATTTGCCCAGCGCTCTGATAGCCAGTGCTGAGGCCAGATCACAGCTTTTTGCAAGGACTGACATCAGCTGGAGGACCTAGGGTAATTCACGGTCCAGGAATTGTGTCTGGTGTCCTGCCCCTGCCTGGCTGCTCTATCACCCCTGGGGGCCGGCCCTCAGGCCCCTCCACCGTTGCCTGCCCACAGGCCAGTCTGAGAGCGTGCGGGACGTGCAGTTCAGCATCCGCGACTACTTCACCTTTGCCTCCACCTTCGAGAACGGAAACGTGCAGCTCTGGGACATCCGGCGGCCCGACCGCTGTGAGCGGATGTTCACCGCTCACAATGGGCCTGTCTTCTGCTGCGACTGGCACCCCGAGGACAGGTTTGGCCAGGGCTGGGGGGTGGAGCGGGGCGGCGGGGGCTTGCGGAAGGGCCTCTCGCTGCCTCAGGACCCGAGACAGCGGGGGTCCTGTGCCCAGGGTTGACGCTAAGGGCTTGGGGGCCTTCTGCAGGGGCTGGCTGGCCACAGGTGGGCGTGACAAGATGGTGAAGGTCTGGGACATGAGCACGCACCGCGCCAGGGAGGTGCACTGTGTGCAAACCATCGCCTCCGTGGCGCGGGTCAAGTGGCGGCCCGAGTGCCGCCACCACCTGGCCACCTGCTCCATGATGGTGGACCACAACATCTACGTGTGGGACGTGCGCCGGCCCTTCGTGCCGGCCGCCATGTTCGAGGAGCACCGTGATGTCACCACCGGCATCGCCTGGCGCCACCCGCACGACCCCTCCTTCCTGCTCTCGGGTTCCAAGGACAGCACCCTGTGTCAGCACCTGTTCCGCGACGCCAGCCAGCCCGTCGAGCGCGCCAATCCTGAGGGCCTCTGCTATGGCCTCTTTGGGGACCTGGCCTTTGCCGCCAAGGAGAGCCTAGTGTCTACCGAGTCGGGGCGCAAGCCCTATGCTGGTGACCGGCGCCACCCCATTTTCTTCAAGCGCAAGCTGGACCCGGCCGAGCCCTTCTCGGGCCTGGCCTCCAGTGCCCTCAGCGTCTTTGAGACAGAACCCAGCGGTGGCAGCATGAGCTGGTTTGTGGACACTGCTGAGCGGTATGCCCTGGCTGGCCGGCCGCTGGCCGAGCTCTGTGACCACAATGCGAAAGTGGCTCGAGAGCTTGGCCGCAATCAGGTGAGTCGCGTCGCCGGACTGAGGGCGCCAGGGGCTGTAGCTTTGAGGCTTGGCAGGGCTCCCGGTTGCTGTTCCAGGCATGGCCAGCACTGGCCTTTGCCCCAGTAACTGAGGGTGCCATGTCCCCAGGGTGGGCAGACCTCAGTGCTGCCATCAGGGTGCAGTCCCAGGGGTGACGGGACTGCAGCCTCCTTTCCATCCCAGGCTCGTCTCCATGTGGCCCTACTCCTGCCGCCTGCAGGATGCATCTGGGACTTTTGTCTTCCCCGCGGGCCTTGGCTTCGTCACCTGGGACAGGCCAGGACGTCGGGCCCCTGGGGCAGCTGAGGTCCTTGGTTCCATTCAGGCAGAGCAGAGCCCCGAGTGACTGGTGCCCGCCCCTAGGTAGCGCAGACGTGGACAATGCTCCGGATCATCTACTGTAGCCCTGGCCCGGTGCCCGCCGCCAACCTCAACCACAGCGCCGGCAAGGGCGGCTCCTGTGGCCTGCCGCTCATGAACAGGTAGGTGCCCGGGCGACTGCCAGCCGGTGGGCCTGCTGGAGCCCACACACCCACCCGCCCTCCCCACCCCCAGTTTCAATCTGAAGGAGATGGCTCCAGGGCTGGGCAGTGAGACCCGGCTGGACCGCAGCAAGGGGGACGCACGGAGTGACACGGCGCTGCTGGACTCCTCGGCCACGCTCCTCACCAACGAGGGTAGGCAGGGTGGGAGCACGGGCGGGAGCCGTGCCGGGGCAGCGGAGCAAGCCGCCCCTGGAACCGCTCCCTCCCTGGCTGGGCAGATAACGAGGAGACTGAGGGCAGCGACGTGCCTGCCGACTACCTGCTGGGCGACGCGGATGGCGAGGAGGAGGAGCTGTACTTGCTGGACCCGGAGCACGCACACCGTGAGCTGGAGCTAGCCGGGCCGGGGCGGGGCCGGACAGCGGCGGGGCGGGGCCGGGGCCTGGGGCTGGACAGCAGCGGGGCGGGGCCGGGGCCTGGGGCTGGACAGCAGCGGGGCGGGCCGAGGTTCAGGCCTGCCCTTCCCCGTACGTCCACCAGCCGAGGAACCCGAGTACGTGCTGCCTCAGGAGGCCTTCCCACTGCGCCACGAGATCGTGGACACCGCCCCCGGCCCCGAGCACCTTCAGGACAAGGCTGACTCGCCGCACGTGAGCGGCAGCGAGGCCGACGTGTCCTCCCTGGCGCCCGTGGACGCGTCCTTCTCCCTCCTGTCCGTCTCGCACGCGCTCTGCGACAGCCGCCTGCCGCCCGACTTCTTCAGCGCCCTGGTGTGCGACGTGCTGCACTTCTATGCGGAGCAGGGCGACGTGCAGATGGCCGTGTCGGCGCTCGTGGTGCTGGGCGAGCGCGTGCGCAAGGACGTCGATGAGCAGACACAGGTGCGTGGAGGCCGGGACGGGGGCGGTGGGCTCCCGCAGGCCCAACCGGCTGGCAGTCGCCCGGGCACCTCACGCCTCTCCCCTGCCACCAGGAGCACTGGTACACGTCCTACATCGACCTGCTGCAGCGCTTCTGCCTCTGGAACGTGTCCAACGAAGTGGTCAAGCTCAGCACCAGCCGCGCGGTCAGCTGCCTCAACCAGGCCTCCACCACCCTGCACGTCAACTGCAGCCACTGCAAGCGGCCTATGAGCAGCCGCGGCTGGGTCTGCGACAGGTGCGGCCTGGGTCCCCGGTGCGGCAGCCGGGCGGCGGGGCGGCCAGGCGGCACAGCCCTCCCCACTGAGCTGTGCTCCCCACCTTAGGTGCCACCGCTGCGCCAGCATGTGTGCCGTCTGCCACCACGTGGTCAAGGGGCTGTTCGTGTGGTGCCAGGGATGCAGTCACGGCGGCCACCTGCAGCACATCATGAAGTGGCTGGAGGGCAGCTCGCAGTGCCCGGCGGGCTGCGGCCACCTGTGCGAGTACTCCTGACGCAGCTCACCGTCCCCCGCGGCGCGGAGGCGGGATTGAGGACTAAATAAAGGAAGCAAATGAAACCTGTCTGCGGCGCCTCGGATTCGCGCTCTGGTGGGCGGGGCGGTGTACATGCTGATTGGCAATGACCAATAGCCGCCCTTCACTAGGCTTTCGCCCTGCCTCCCGGAAGTGCGCCCTCTGGGGGGGGTCGAGCCGGAGGCGGTCACTTCCGGGGCCTGGCGGCCTGCCGCGCTGTTGCCACGACGACGGGCTTCTTGGCCAATCACGCCGCGGCGGAGCTCCCGGCGTGCAGCGCGCGACGACGCGGCTCGGACGGCGGCGGGCTCATGGCGTGGGGGGCGCGGCTGCTTCTGCTGACCGCGCTGTGCGCGCTGGAGGCGCCGGCCCGGCCGGACCACGGGGAGGCGGACGACGGAGGGTGGTGAGCGACGGTGAACGGGCGGGGGCGGGGACGGCGGGCGCACGGCGCGCGCTGACCGCCGTGTTCGCAGGCAGTGGCGGGCGCCGGGCGCGCCAGGGGCGCCGGCGGAGGAGGAGGCGCGCTGCACCGTGGAGCGGCGGAGCGACCTCACCTACGCCGAGTTCGTGCAGCAGTGCGTGACCCCCCCCACCCCCCACCCCTCACCCCGAAACTCCCGTGGGACCACACTCGCGCTTTCTCACGACCTCGCTGGGGCGGGTAGGGGCAGACATGGCGGTGACTCTGCCCTCCTTTCTAGCTATGCCTTCTCCAGACCAGTCATCCTGCCGCGCCCCACGGACAACTCGGTGAGTGCTGGTGCCCCTTTCAGCCCTTCCTGCCTATGCCAGCCTGCACTCTAAGCCTTGCCCACCCTACAGAGATTTCGGGCCCTTTGCTCCCGCGAAAAGTTGCTGGCCGCGTTTGGCGACCGAGTGGTTCGGCTGAGCACAGCGAACACCTACTCCTACCGGAAAGGTGAGCGTCCCACCTGCAGCCTATCTGCCTTCCAGCTTCCTGGAGGCAGAACTAGCCAGGCCTTACTAGCCCCCTTCCCACAGTGGACGTGCCTTTCCAGGCGTACGTGGAGCGCCTGCTCCAACCTCAAGACCCCAGCCGCCTGGGCAGCGGTGAGCAGACTTGGGGGCAGCTGTGGGAGGGGCACCGGAGTGCCCACGTGCTGGGACCCGTGCCCTCACATGCCCTCTGCTTGGCAGACACCTTGTACTTCTTCGGGGACAACAACTTCACCGAGTGGGCATCGCTTTTCCGGCACTACACCCCACCCCCATTCGGCCTGCTGGGCACCACCCCGGCCTACAGCTTCGGGGTTGCAGGTGAGCCTCTGCGGAACTCCAGAGTGTGGGAGAGCAGAGTAGGTTCAACCACCAGCTGTTCCTAACCGACCCCACAGGCGCGGGCTCTGGAGTGCCCTTCCACTGGCACGGGCCTGGGTTCTCAGAAGTGATCTACGGCCGCAAGGTTAGCACAGGGGCGTGGGGCAGCCGGAAGTTCAGGGCTGGTTGACAACAGAGTGACCTTGCT